>PVJH01002177.1:0-169166 GCA_004026705.1 Nesogale talazaci | reverse complement strand
AGCGAAGAGGCACATCCCCTCCCAGCTGTCAAGCACAAGCTGTGCCCATAGGTAAAGAGTAGGTCTTTGGGCAAGGTTTGCATCATTATTGTTTCCTCCTCAAAGAGAAGGCTTTGCAGGCGGCTTAACTTTAGGTGGGACTGTGGAAAGGTCGACAAAAAGAGGACTACACACCCTTACTGCAACTCGGACCCTAAAAATAAACCGTCAGATTGTTAGCGCAGTGGGTTTGTGGACGGAACAGTTGTGTCCACTCACCTCTATCCTCAGAAAACCTCCTTCATCCCTGGCAGCAGTACCCTTGATACAGCTGGAGCTGTGATGTATATTTAGACAAATATAATAAATTTACCACTGTACCCAAATATAGATCAATATTATATATGCAGATATGTCTGGAAATTATTTTGAGCTTACTCGGTAACTTAAGTAAATGTTGGTAGTGATGTAAATCTTTGGTGTACCTATATACGTCAACCTGGTATTACCCTAACTATAGCGGAGAATTAGAAAGGACTTGTTCATGTAGCTGAAACTTTGTATTGATTTCAGTAAAAGAATAGCAAGTGGGCCTTTTTAACATGCATAATCACTCATCAATACTCTAGGATTTACAATGATGATGTCGTAGTTTTAGTAAGTTATCTGTACATATAAATATGTATAAGTAGAAGCATAATGTTTAAATCTGTAGTTAAAGTTAAATACTTAAGTCTATTAAGTTTTTTCTGTACTCATATATTATTTTAATAGTTTTATTGGCAAATAATTCACATCATACAGTCAGTGATTCAGTCATTCATTCAGAGTTGTACAATCATCATCATAATCAATTTTAGAATACTTTCTTGTATTCATTGTTAATAAAAGTTGTTATAAGGTAGGGATTTGCCCAAAAGCTCTACAAAAATATCTTGCAAAGTTACAGTGTTGTAGAAAATCCAATCTAGAATTTAATATAAATTTAAAATCTATTACATAGAAAATCTAATCTAGGCTGAGCCCTGGTGGCATAGTGGTTGTGTGGCCCACTGGGTTGAAGGTTCAAATCCAGCAGCTGCTCTCCAGGAGCATGACTGGGCCTCCTACTTCCACCACCAGAGGGCAGTGATGCCCCCCAAAACAAAAACAAAACAACAACAAAAGAAAATCTAACCTAACCTTTAATGTAAGATTTTATTATTCAAATTATTGTTTGATAAATACTTCTTTTCACTATCAATTTTATCTTGTTTTTGGTAAAACTGAAGCGGCATGAAGCAGTGTTTCTCTTACATTTCAATAGATTAGGATTATTCCTGTAGAGGAATATTCTCAGGCATACCTTATACTCATAAAAATTTACAAACTCATGTGCAGGTAGACAGACTAATGTTGAGCCTCAGCTCAGCAATCAGCAACTCATAGAGAATCTTGTTTCCTCTAAACCATAACTGTATTCTGCTGTTTCCTGCATTATCAGGAAGCAAACTCCAGATACACCATTTCATTAAGTAAAAAAATCAGTATGTACTTCTAAAAGATGATAGTTAAAAAGTAACTGTAATATTTTCCTGTTTAAACAAATCATCAGATATCCATATTTTTCACATTTATACTTGTTTCATATATATCATGTGTCTGTGTTTATTCTTGTTTGAATCAGGATCTAAATAATGTCTAAAGAGCTGAGCCCCGGTGGCATAAGTGTTTGAGTGTGGGACTGCGGCCAGTGGTCTTGGTGTTTCAAATCCAGCGGCGGCTCTCAGGAGCAGCACTGGGTAGCTCCCACGACCACCAGAGGGCATTGATTGCCTACCCTCCCCCCCGCAAATAATGTCTAAAGATCACAACTAGTTGACTTTTGTGTATGTGTTTAATTATTTTTAGCTAGTTTTTAACATAACAGCTTTTGCCCTTCCACATCTGTGTTTTTTTCTTGCAAATTATTCCTTGAAGACATGGGTCTTGTGTCCTTTAGAGTCTCCCACTGTCCAAATTTTGTTGATATAGTCAGTGGTTTAATGCACATGCTTACTGGGAGAGGAAGGGGGACAGAAGGGAGGAGAGATACAGAGAAAGAAGAGCACAGGACTGAACCTGGACACTCTCAAGAGTCTGGGTCCCCTGTAGGTAATGTTGTCTTCAGGCACCTTCTTCCTTCTCTGCCTTTGTAAAAGAGCACTCACTTCAGGAAAACAGGCCAGTGCACCTTCGTTTATCCCTGTTGACGCACATCTATCCAGTGTTTGGGCACAGAGGCGTTTCTCATCGGGCAGATGATACCTTGGACCATGTAGCTTCTTTTCTCTGTAAAGCAATAAGCCTTATGTTAGGAAACAATGATTGGCTTTGGGTGAGGCACAAAAATAATTAATAGGGTTTAAATTAGACAGTATGAGTTAGTTGAATCGGAAATGAAAGTAAAGCTACTGCCTTGTTATAGGTGTAATTATTATTACACAGAGATGTAAGAAATTATACCAGTGCCTGGCTTATAGGTAACTACTCACGGTATGGATTAATTACACATCTAGATTGCCTGAGCAGGAGGACACTGGGGTACTCTGTGCCATTGAGTTGGTTCTACTTATGGTGATCTTGTGAAGAGTTTCTGTTGCTAGAGTTCTAAGGGGGCAGATAGCTTCAGCTTTCTTCCGGGAAGTAGCTGTGGGGTTTGAACCCCTGACCTTGTGGCCAGCACCACCAGGGCCCCTTAGACTATTTGGAAGCCCTTGAAATCTACTCCGCTCCTTAGACTGCCATTGGAAATCACGGATAATGAAGACTGAATTTTGCAGTAGGCTAACTCTTCCCACTGGTAAGCTATGGAGTTCTTGCATGCTGGCATTTCTAATCTCCCTAACGCAAAACAACACAAAACTCACTGCTAGCGAGATGAGTTTGACTCCTCGTGAGCCCCTTGGACTGAGAAGTACTGTCCCTGTGAGTTTCCAAGGTCAGCAGTTGGAAACCACCTGCTAGTCCTTGGGAGAAAGATGGGGCTTTCTATTTTTGGGGAGAGTTTCAGTATAGGAAACTACAGGGACCGCTCTGTCCTGTCCTGTGGGGTCAGTAAGTCAGCATTGAAATTGTTGGCGGTGAGCTTTGAGGGTTTCCCTGAAAATGCCCTGGTGGTGTAGTGGTGACCCACTTGTTGAGCTGTGAACTGCAAGATCAGCAATTGAAAACCTGCAGCTTCTCTGGGAGAAAGACCAGGCTTTCTGCTTCCCTGAAGAGTGATAGAATCGGAAGCCTACAGGACAGTTCCACCCTGTCCTTTAAGATTGCTCATCAGAATCTACTCGATGGCCGGACGTTTCATTTTTGTTTCCCCGACACTGAAGTGGCTGCTCTGAGTCAGAATCGACTCAGTAGCAGGGAGTTTTGGTTTTTGAGGTGAAGGTTTTCATGGTATCTTTTGCTTCGTTTAACAAATAAAACTTTTGGCATCTTAAATAGCCATACTCCGTGGGGGAACCGAATTGACAGCACCAAACAACAACAACAACAGATAACTATGCATGTTTTTAGCAATTCTTTTTCTCCTTCAGAAATGAAATCAGAATGGTTTTCTAGTTGTAGCCTGAAGGAGTTCACAGATTGGTGGCGAGATGAGTCACTGAGCAACCACATGCCGTCACTCAATCCATTATGCTGGAGGCAAGCGCAGAGAGCTACCTTAGTTGAGCAGTGCAGACTCAAACGTAATCAAGAGAGGGATCAAGGAGGGCTTGCAGGAGGTGGTGACAGATCGGAGTTGTGTATTGATGGTAAGAACTTGTCCAGGTTAAAGATGGGAAGAAGGGCTTCTAAGAACAGAAGGGGGTAGGGGTGGGATTCAGGACACATTTTTTTTTTTGTTGTTAACTCCCAGAGAGTTAGGATTTTATGGGCACATGAGACAAAACAGACACATTGAGGGGTGTAGAAGCTACATGCCTTCTTGCCTTGGTGATGAATTTGCATTTTGTTCTCAAGCCATGGGAAGCCTCCATGGGATTTCATTACGGGAAGTTACCTGACCAGATCCTCGTTCATGTGCGATAGTCCTAGTAGTTGGAAATGAATTCTTTCATTTTCAAACAGTGATTGTTCACTTTAATTAATTGGTAAATGTCAATTAGCATAACCCTTAAGCATCACAAGAACTTAAGGACTGAGTATACTGGAATTACTGTATAAGTGGGTTAATATTTATGAAGCACTTAGGGTAATGCTGGGCATGTAGTAAACACTATATGAATCGTTGTTAAATAACATTAATTCCTTCCAGCTGCTTGCTACTATTTAAGAATTTTATGACATCACTTCAGTGCAACATGGTGCCCTAATTTTCTGAGTTTAATGCATTCCCTGAAGTGAACTTAGTTTACTCTATTTTGCATAATCATTAAAATTGCAAAGTCGTAAAGATAGAAATGTCTTTAGAAGTCATCTAACCTAATTCAAGGAATTGTTTTTCACCTGGTAATTGACTGGGAGAAAGAAAATCAGCAAAGCACTTGTATTATTTAATGTTAGTATATGATATTATATAAGACACCATAAGTTTACTCTCTCAGTATGTTTTTGTTACAGGTTTTGCTTCCAAATAGGAATTAGAACTGCATTTTAAAAATAGATTTTCCTTTTGGTTTTGTAGAAATGCTGGCAATTTGAAGTGTAGGAAATCAACATTGTTCAGATGAGTCCATGTTGTATGTGATTTTTTTTAGCTAAATTACTTAAATGTATACTTATCCCAAGTGGAATGATTGACCCTAACTGAAAGCTTAATAAGTCATGAAGTCTTGGAAACCTTAGTCAAAGTAATCACATTTGATGTGAGTAATCTTGCTATCTACCTGTCTGGTATTTTCATCTGGTAAAATAGCACGCTCACAGCCATCTAGTCAATTCATACTAAGTGGGACCCTATCGGCCTGGGTGACTTTCTGAGACTGCAACTATTTATGGGAGTAGAAAGTCCCCTCTTTCTCCTTAGGAGTGACTAGTGGTTTCGAACCACTGGCCTTTCGGTTAGCAGCCCAACATGTATGCCATCGAGGACTTCTCAAAACCAGCACCCAGAACCGAAATAGTCAGTCTGATTTTCTTCTGGCTTAAAATTATTTGTGCAGAGTGAACTGTACGCAGATAAAGAGATTCATGTGTTTTGCCTGAATAGCCATATGGACAAGGTATTTTATTTATGACTTGATACAGACAATCATGCGTTTGCTATTTTAGTACTTCATTACTCAAGTCAAGTATCTCTGAACTGTTGTAGCATTTAAAAATAGGTAACTTGGTTAATTATTTGGTCTAGATGCAAGCAAAATATGCATCACATTATTTTATTATGTGAAGATACCATAATTTTTTGGATAACTTATTTTTACTTAATGATTATGTTTTCCTGCAAATAGCAGAGAAGTCTTTGTTGCCATTGAAGAGAGGCTTGCTTATGTCTCCACTGTCTTTTTTACTGAGAAGTGCTATGGCTTCACAAGGAGTCAGTTGGATGCCCAAGGCCACAGATCTTTAATAGTTTTGATAACCAGTTATGGATGGGGGAAGGAAGGGGAGCAAGAATGGAACCAGTAAGTGTGATTTGTTTTTATGACTACTTCTATATGTGCTTGGGCATGGATAAGCTGTACTTAAATTATGCTGTTTTATTGGGGAGCACTGAGTCAGCTTGATGGTAAATTGTCTGCAATACCATTTCCCTGGAGGAAGAGTCCTAGGAATTAAAACCTTGGAATTTTTTTTTTTGCAAAGTTAGCACAGACTTTTTATTAAATGTGCATTTGGTAAACCTAAGTACCTCAATATTGATCAAGTATTGCCACCAACCAAAACTGTTCTGGCATTTCTCATGTATTTCTCTGCTCCTATCAATTTACTTGGAACCGTGGGCTGCTAAGCAGAAGGTCACTGGAACGCACCAGGTTAGATGAGGCTCTCATTTCCCGCAATGATTTCTAGTCTCAGATCCCCTCAGGGCAGTTCTATTCTGTCCTTTATAGTTGTTAAGAGTCTAAATCCACTCAGTGGCAGTGAGTTTTTTTGGAATTTTTTTGGGGGGGACATCACTGCCCTCTGGTGGGAGTAGGAGGCCCAGCCTTGCTCCTGGAGAGCTGCTGTGGATTTGAACCACCAGCCCAGTGGGCTGCAGTCCTGCAACAACCACTATGCCACCAGGGCTCAGCCCTTTTTTGGCTCTTATCAACTTTCTTCTCTCACATTTAAATAGTTAAATAGCACAATTCAGAATATTGTTTTCCCTTTAGCTTACAAAATTCCAATTTGTGTATACTTATTTTATGTGTCTTTGAATTCTGCTCCACAATTTTGCTGTTCACCAAAACCATCAGCGTTGCACCACTCTCTACAGTGCATACGTAGGAAACTTAGAATGACACTAAGCGCCATGGCTTGATAAAAACCGTTCATGGATTTGCTTTCTCATATTGCAATTCTTTCTATTGTCCTGCTATTGTTTTTGACAAGTAGAGTCCACCTAAAAAAGTGCATTGAGGTATGCCTGTTTTCTTCTCATGGCAAACTGACAGCAGGTTTTTTTGGGGTTTTTCAGATATGTTTATTTGGGGCTCTTACATTTCTTATCACAATCCATACATTCCTCCATTGTGTCAAGCACATTTGTATATATGTGCAGCATCATTTTATTTATTTTTAATTTTTTTTGCAACATCATTTTCAAAGCATTTCTTCCCTCTTGAACCTCTGATGTCAGCTCCCCATTTCTCCCCTTCCCTCAACCAACCTCTCTAACTCATGAACTCTTGATTAGTTATAGATTGTTTTCCCCATATTTTAGATTATCCTCTAATACCCCTCACCCACTTTTCTGGTATTCGTCACCCTGGGAGGGGGTTCTAGTTTGATCCTTGTGATTGGTTCCTCCTTTCTTCCCCCACCCTCTCCTAATCCTCCTAGTATCTCTACTCAACTTGTTGGTCCTCAGGAGAATTTCTATCCTGGATTCCCTGTGTTTCAGACTCCTATCTATAGCAGTGTGCATGCTCTGGTCTAATCCTATTTGTAAGGGAGCATTGAGATCATGATAGTGGGGCCAAGAAAGCACCAAAGAGCTAGAGGAAAGTTGTGTGTTTCATCAGTGCTATACTGCACCCTGACATGCTCATCTCTTTCCTGTGGCTCCTCTGTGAGGGGATGTCCAAATATCTACAGAAAGGCATTGGGTCTCCACTCCTTGCCTCACCTCCCATTCACCTTGGGTATAGTTTTGTTCTGGGTCTTCGATGCCTGATACCTGATCCCATTGACTCCTCATGATCACTAAGACTGGTGTGCTTCCTCCATGTGGCCTTTGTTGCTTCTGAGCAAGATGGCTGCTTGTTTATCTTCGAGCCTTTAAGACCCCAGATGCTTTATCTTTTGATAGCCGGGCACCATCAGCTTTCTTCACCACATTTGCTTATGAACACATTTTGTCTTCAATCGTGTTGGGAAGGTGAGTATCACAGAACGCTGGATTGTTAGAACAAAGTGTTCTTGTGTTAAGGGAGTGCTTGAGTTGAGACCCAATGTCCATCTGCAACCTTAATTCTTTTTTTTTTTTTTTTGGCCATCACTGCTCTCCGGTGGTGGGAGTAGGAGGCCCAGCCCCACTGCTGGAATTGAACCTCCGTCCCAGTGGGCCACAGTTCCGTGCACAACCACTATGCCACCGGGGCTCAGCCCTGCAACCTTAATTCTTAACCTATAGATATGACTACATAGTTCTATTCCCCCTCTCATTATATATACATGTATATATATGTATATATATCTACATATGTACATATCTGTGTTTAGGCCTCCCGGTCCTTTACTTTATTTCATTTTTACTTCCCTCTCATCCCACCATCACATTCAGCCTTAATTCAAGTTTAGTAATTCCTCAATGCTACACTGTCCTTGATTGAGCCCCCCTTGGCATTCTACAACCTTCTTTCCATTGGTTTTATTTCACTTGTTGTTTCCTTGTCCCTGGGTCGGTTCCCTACCCTCTTCCTTTCTCCCACATCCCTTTCTCCCATATCCCCTCTAAACCATTGATTCTGTTCTTTTAATCCCTGAATTATTTATCCCGTCTATCATATCTAGATAGACATGCAGATAAATTAATAAGTGCAAAACAAAGGAAGTCACAACCAACAAAACAATAACAGCAGCAGAAAGCAAGAACAAAATAACAATAACAAAAAGAAAGCCACTGACAAAAATGGAAAAGCCTATAAATAGTTCCAGGTCTGTTGTCCTTTAGGAGTGTTTTCCAGTTGAGTCTGATGGGGTGCCACACTCTTATCTATCTCCCAAGTCTAATTTTGGTATTCCCTGGGGGTTTCATCACTCTGCTCCCCCTGACAGCAGAGTGGTTTAACGGTCATTAGTGCTCAGCTGCTCCATGGGGCTTAAGATAGAGTCACATGCATCATTAGGAATCACGGATAAACCCACAAGGGAAGGAGCATGCTATGAAATGTGCGTGTGTGTGTGTAGAAGCAGACAAAATTTACATGAGGCACTTACTCAAGGCTTTCTTCCCATAAAGACTGATGGTTTGGGAACCCCTCAAGGGCAGTGCTACTCTGCCCTCTACATGGCTGCCATTCTGTCAGCATGAACTCACAGTTCAGGTCGATTCTGACAAATAGCTATCCTGTAGGACAGGTTACTTTTGAATTTTTGTGCTATTTATATACTTGTATATGTACAATGGACTCATCAGTAGTATTTACTTCTGTAAGTATGATTTACTTATAGCAGTATTTTCTTAAGCTAGAGTTTAACTCTTTTACACTAGGAAAATTCCTCTAATACTCATATATTAAAATATTGTATATGGGGTTACTTTTTATGTGGTATGCACTCTCTGAAATATTTGATGAACATTAACTTAGTGTATCCTCACAAAAATCACATGTAGTTAGGAACTGTAATGCACATGCTCACAGAGCTAGAGGCTAGTTGTGAGGGACTTTGAATCCAGTGATTTCAGCTACACTGAAAACTGTAAACTGCTAAGATAACAGTTTCTTTAGAAGTTGTTCAGTCCACAGGGATCAAAAATACTTATGTCTAGCTCTCTGAGCTACTCATATTTTTACAACTCTTAAAAATATTTTATACTATTATGTAGTGAATAAAAAGTAGAAATATTAAATAAACAGGGATGCCTATTCATATTTACTTTCCCAAAAGAAAAGGAACAAAATATCTTTTGTATTCTTACATTATAACTAGTTTCGTTGGCTAATTTATGAAATCACTCAGGATATGGAATAATTCTCTTGGTATCTTACATGCTTATTTAATATATAGTTGTGTATCTATCTCTAAGTTGGAATGTAACTAAAATTATTTCTTTAGGAAACAGTTGGTCCTGCCCAGGACTCCTAAATGATTTGATTCAGGGTGAGTGGATGTCCAGTTTAGGTATTTGTTATAGGCTTTCATTTTTAGAAATATGTATAGTTTCTACCTTTTCCTCAGATATTTTTTAAACCGTATAGCAAAATCTGAGTCAGCTTCTAAGTAGTAGCCAAGAATATTTGTATGTGAGTACTGATTGGAATGTAATCTGCCATACGTTCTACTCCCTTAAAATAAACTATGGATAGTTACCATGTCTTCTCTCATATGTGGCCTAGCATCTCCTCCAGTGATTTTGGTTTAATTGGTCTGGAGTAGGAGTTCCCTTTTGGTTACCAGTTTTAGCTCAGGGTTGATGTCTTTGTCTTGTATTCTTAAATATTTCACTGGCTTTTCAGTCAAGTTACCATAAGTTTGGTATCTGAATTTTTAGCAGTTTTCTCAGTCACTTCCCATTCCATTTTAGTCTCCTCTTGGGCTTTTTCTAAAGGATACATTGGAAACCATTGTAAGAAATATTCCTACGAAGCCAATTACAGTATTAGCTGAAGTCTTAGAGTCCTTTCATCAGGACCAGTGGGAAAGATTCATATGACGGTTTCTTCTGTGAGTTGATGCCGAAAGAGAAAGTCACACCATGCTCTTGAATAGCAACTTCATTCCTAGCTCACCTCCACGTTCCATTTCAACTTGACTGAACTGTTACTTCAAGTATGTCTTAACCGATGATGATCATTTGTCAGGCTGGGTAGTTATGCTTTATGCCCACTATATTCATGTGTACACTAGACATGGATGAAAATAAACATTCAAGGTAAATGTAATTTGAGAGATTTCCTCTGACAAATTTTGAAAGGTAGTCCATCCCCGCAACTCCTTATCACATGACTATTTTGTTGTTTTTCTGCCACTTAATATCATTTTACATTATTTATTTATTTTGCATCACTGCCCTGGTGGGAGTAGGAGGCCCAGCCTTGCTCCTGGAGAGCTGCTGCTGGATTTGAACTGCCAACCCAGTGGGCCGCAGTCCCGCACTCAACCACTACGCCACTGGGGCTCAGCCCATTTTACATTATTTTTAATCATCACTTTGTTTATTGTTTTTATCCCTATGTTTGCTAAAATATAAACTGTATAAGATGAATGATCTCATCTGCTTATGTAACATACATTTCTACTGCCTGGAACAGTGTGGGGCTCACAGCAGTTGGGTGCTCCATGGTTATTCATTGAAGGAATGTCCTCATCTACTCAGAAGTTATATCGAATCTTGTATGTATCCATATAAGCAATTGGAAATCCTTTTTGGAATTACAGCAAAAGCTGATGTCATTGAGTTGATTTTGACTACAGCAACTGTAGAGAACATGGTAAAACTGCCCCACAGGATAGGGTACGCTAGAACTATCTCATAAGATTTCCAAGGCTGTAAATCTCTACAGATTTTCAGATCAGGAGCATTGGGTTTGAGCCACTGATCTTCTGGCTGGTGTTTGAGCCCACGGTTCCACCAGGGCTCCTCTTCCTGCAACAAGGTTTCGAATAGGCAAGTGACTGAATGAATATGTATTAGTCTTTCAGTATTTTATTTGTAAGCCCTTTTAAGGGTTGTATATATATATGTATATATATATTTATTTTTACTAAAAGATCATTTTCTTGGGAATGCTTACAACTTTTGGTACAATCCATACATCACTTGCATCAGGTGAATTTGTACATGTTGTCTTCATGCTTTCTTAGATATTTACTTTCTGTTGAGCTCTTGGCATCAGTTTCTCTCCCCCCCCAACCACTCCTCTCATAACCCCTTGATAGATGATATATTTTCATTATTTTCATATCTCACACCAACCACTGTCTCCCTTACCCCATGTTTTCTGTTGTTTTTCCCCCTGGGTGAATGGTTATGTGTCAATTACTATGATCGACACATTCCCTTGTCTCCCCTTCTTCCTGCTACTCATCTGGTGTCGCGATTCCCATTCCTGTTCCTGGAATCTGTGACCTCCCATCTCTTATTTATACCTGTATTCCATCTCTTATCTATTCCAGTCTAGTCTGAAGTGAGAAGCAGCACTGAGGTCATAGTAGTAGTGGCGGTGGGATGGGGGCGTGTGTGGTTGTGAGGGCTGAGGGTGTGGGGTGAAGAAGCCACAAGGAACCAGAGGAATATAGTATGTTTCGCCAGTGCTTTACTGCACCCTGGTGGACTCATCCCTTCCCTGTGGCCCCTCTGTGTGGGGATTGTTCCATTGTCTGCAGATGGTCTTTGCTCCAACCTCCTTCATTCTTAACGATGTTATTCCTTGCTTGCTTGTTAGTTAAGTGTCTTCTGATGCCTATTACTCTTTCCCTGTGACTCCTTGGAATCGCACTGGAGGTGTGCTTCTTCCATGTGGGCATGTTGCTTCTCTGATAAATGGTGGCTTGTGTATCTTCAAGTCTTTAAGACCCCAGATGTATATCTTTTAATAGCCCGGGACTATCCACCTTCTTCACCACATTTGCTTATGCACCGCTTTGTCTTCAGCGATTTTTGTCGGGAGAGTGAACATCTCAGACAGCTGATTTGATAGAACAAAGTATTCCTATACTGAGGAAGGGTATGAGCCGAAGCCTGAAGTTCATCCACTACCTCAGTATATTGCCATATAAATATGTGTACACAGGCCAATACCTCTATTTTCACTTTATTGGGCCTCATACAACTCTTATCAAAATCCGTACATATATCCATTGTGTCAAACACATTTGTTGTTATCATCATTCTCAAAATATTTGCTTTCTACTGAGCCCTTGTTATCAGCTCCTCATTTTACCTGCCCATCCCCACTCCCTTCTCCCTCATATACTCTTTATAATTTACAAATTATTATTATTTTGTCATATCTTACACTGTCTGATGTCTCCCTTCAACCACTTTTTTTCTTGTCCTTCCCCCAAGGAGGAGGTTATATGTAGATCCTTATAATCAGTTTACCCTTTTCACCCCACCTGTCCTCCACCCACCTGGTATCACCACTCTCACCACTGGTCCTGAAGGGATCAACTGTTTTGGATTCCCTCTGTTTCCAGTTCCTTTCTGAATTTTTTTTTTTTTGGGGGGGGCATCACTGCCCTCAGGTGGTTGGAGTAGGATGCCCAACCTTTGCTCCGTGGAGCTGAAATCGAACCTCCATCCCAGTGGGCCGCAGTCCCGCACACAACCACTACGCCACCGGGGCTCAGCTCCTCCAGTTCCTATCTGTACCAGTATGCATCCTCTGTTCTAGCCAGATTTGTAAGCGAGAATTGAAGTCATGATATTGGGGGGCCGGGTACATTTAAGAACTAGAGGAAAGTTGTATATTTCATCATTGCTACACTATACCCTGACTGGCTGACCTCCTCCCCATGACATTTCTGTAAGGGGATGTCCAGTTGCCTACAGATGGACTTTGCGTTCCCACTCTGTACTCCCCCTCCCTCACAATGATATTATTTTTTGTCCTTTGATGTCTGAAACCTTCAGCGTCTTGTGATCACATAGGCTGGTTGCTTCTGAGCTGGGTGGCTGCTTGTTTACCTTCAAGTCTATAAGACCTCAGATGCTTTATCTTTTGATAGCTGGACACCATCAGCTTTCTTCACCACATTTGTTTATGTACACATTTGTCTTCAGCCATCATGTCAGGAAGGTGAGCATTATGGAAGGCCAATTGAATAGAACAAAGTGTTCTTGCATTGAAGAAGTACTTGAGTAGAGGTCCAATGTCCATCTGCTCCCTTAATACTAAACCTGTAAATATATACACATAGGTCTACTTTCCCATCATCATATATAAATATATTTACCCATGTACATGCATATGTTTACATCTTTATAAATGCCCTTAGCCTCTTAGTGCTTGGCTCTATTTCCTTTTACTTTTCTCTTATCCCACTGTTGTGCTCAACCTTCATTCGGATTTCAGTGATTTCTTGGTTACGTTTTCCTTGATCAAGCCTTACCAGGCCTCCTGCATGCACCTCTTTTTGGATCACTTGTTAATCCCTTGTCCCTGCATTGGTCAGTACCACTTCCTTTCCTCCACCTCCCCCTTTGCCACCTTCCCTAAAACTATCTGTCCATTGTTTTTCCCTCCAGGCTGTTCATCTAGCCTATCTTATCTAGATAGACCTGCAGAGATAATAATGCCAAAAAAAATAACAAGGCATCAAAACAAAATGACAAAAGAAAACAAAACGATGACAACAACAACACCACCAACAACAAAAGCCAGTGACAAAAAAGCAAAAAAGAAAACCTACAAATAACTCAAGGTCTGTTGTTGACCTTTAGGGGTCTTCTTTGGTCGAGTCTGACGAGGTATCATGTCATGGGCCCAACATCTATCCTTGGCGCTCCCTGAGGACTTCTCTGCTCTACTCCCTGAACTGTTCTCCGCACGCCCGTAGTGTTTGGCCTCGGTGAGATGGTGTTAGACCAGGCACAATCCTGACACTGTGTCCCAGTGCAATACCTCTATTTTGGGGGATTCGTGTATGTACATATGTACACTGCTATGTTTATATCTCTGCCCATCACTTTCCTTCCTAAGTTCATCCACTGTTTCCTTTTATCTTCTTCCCGCCCCACTGTCACTTTTCCCTTAGTTCTGCCTCTTGATACCTCCTCTTAGCTAGTTTGCTGTTGCTCCAAAGGGTTGTCACTATTTTACACAAAATAAAAAATAGAGTTCAACATGTTTTCCCCCCCTTTAACTTCTTACAGTGAACTGGCTGAAATTTTACAGAGCAAATCCATGTTCCATCAAATAATTCGTAGGTATTTTGTTTCTGTCATTGATTGCAGGCACCACAATGTAAGCACCATTTTCATCACACTGTGTTTTACAAACAGAAATATTTCAGTTTGAAAGCTTATTATTTTGACCTCTAGCTGTCTTTTGCTTTTTGATTTCACCATTGAATTCCTTTAAAGATAGGAATCTGTTTGGTTTCCTCTAGGACAAAGTATTCTGTGTAACTTGATTTTGGAAATAAAATTAAAAATGCTCTGCCATGATCCAGAAATATCAGCAGTTCTCACTGAAAAGAGAAGAAATAAATGACCTAGTAACTTTTTAAAAAAAACTTCTCAATCTGTTTGTTGTTTGTGTTAGAGACTTTATCAGTAAGGGTAAATAATTTTTCTTCTTCTTTGTAAGAATTAATTTTGTTTCTGCAAATATTAGGATGTAGCAGAGCTTAGAACTTGACCATTTGTCAAATATATATATATATATATATATATATATATATATATGTCTCAAGTAAAGAACATTAGTTAAGGCAATGATGCCCCTCCTCCCAAAAAAAGAACATTAGTTAAATCTCAGGGTGGGAAATCGATGGAGTTTTCCTGGATTTAAGTCTCAAGAGCTTCTATTTTACAAGTAGTTTAAAATTTTTCTATCTGAGACAACAAAATCCTGGTAGAAAGACGTCCAATAAGTTTGCTTAGTATAGCATTGTATTTCTAGCTTTTACCTCTAGTTGGTTCATTTCTTCCTCCTTTCCTCCTTCCCTCCCTCCCTCCCTTCCTTTAGGTTTTGGTTTTTAAATAAGCTTGTTGGGGGGAGTTGCCTTCATTTCCTTCACCAGTGTTGCTAGGATGTGGGGGTCAGGCTGGTGAGATCAGAGAGAGCTCCATCCCGGGATTAGTTAAGGCTCCTTACTGCAAGGACAGCCACTTCGCCCAGCTTGCTTCTGTAGCTTTTCGATTCACAAATGGAACTTCAATGTCTGTTGGATATACTCTCAGAAGTCTGCCCCGGAATCCAGTTGAGCAAGCATAAGTGGCAATGAACGTTATATCATTGCTTACTAATACCAATCTAAGGTAAACTGAGGAAAGGGAGGGTAACCAGTTGGCTGAAGAGTGCCTAACCATCCAAGATTAGGCAGGCACAGGCTGTTGGTAGAGGTGGTGAGCAATGAGGCTGAGGGAAACAGATCAGTTGGAGAGAGAAGGGACTAAGTCCACAGTGTAGGTCTGTTCAGTTCCCTGCTGGCTCCCCCACAGAGGGCTACCAGAAAGGACTGAGGCACTAGCTCCCCTTGACTGATTGACTCCATTCTGGATCTAGGCCCTGAGTTCACAGAGTCTTCTGTTTTTCAGCCCGATCTACTCTGATGCCACCTGTGATTATTGCCTCTCCCAAAGGTTTAAGTGCTTGGTTTAAAAGGAAAAACAACTTCTTTATTTCTGTCTGGAGAGGTTGACATTTTCTAAAGGTCAATGAGCAGTTCGTGGTAAGGGGCTTTAAGGGAGTACTTTTCTTTGTGTACCGCTCAGTCTCTAGAGATAGTACTTCTCCTGGTCCAAAAGATGACACCCCATTTCATACAGGACTTTGTGCTCCGAAAAGCCACAGTTTGTACAAAGTGAGCAACTGGCTCATTTTTCCCTCACCCATTTTGTTTCTTTTCAGTTGTTTATTTTATCTGCTTTTGCTATAAAAAAGGTGCACAGTAGAACATAAATCAGTTCAACAATTTCTCCATGTACTAACTACTCTGTGATACTGACGACATTCTTCAGCTTGGGCAACCATCGTCATCCTCCTTTTCAGAATGGTTCTCCTCTCATAAGCATAATCTCATTACCCCTTAAGTTTCCTATCGAATCTTTCCAGTTGCTAGTTTCAGTTTGATCTCATACAGATAGTTCTTGAAGAACACTATGCTTAAGACTCGAGTTCCTATGAATACTAAAGCTAGCCTGTTTTCTGGTTTAAGATATCTCAGGGCAATAGTTTCAGGACTTCATCTATTCTCAGTGTCATAAAAAAGTCTGGATTCCATGTGAATGTGAAATTTTTAATACACTCATTTATTGGCTTTCAAGACCCTCGGGTTAAAAAAGGGGAATGATATTGGTCCTAAGGTACTGAGAATTCTCCTTTAATTTAATTCTTAAGGTCAGTTTAGCATGGTGTTCTTATGGTTCTTATGATCTTGCATAGACAAAGTCCTCTCATTGTCAATGAAGGAAAAGCAATCTTCATAGTTCATTTAATTTAAAACCTACCTGAAGTAATTCATTAATGAGTTGTTCTGGGCATTTCTTAAATCTTTTGATAGTTTGCTGCTTTATAGGGTAATGAAGTAAAATATATTTAATTTTAATTACATTGAAAAACATGGATTGAAGCATGAGCCCTCATCTTTAAAAAAATTATTAAAAGGTTATTTAATTGGGGACTCTTTCAACTCTTGTTACAGTCCATACATTGCTTGTATCAGGTGAATTTGGACATATGTTGCCTTCATTCTTTTCTAGACATTTGCTTTTATTGAGCCTTGGTATCAGCTCCTCTTCCCCCGCCCCCTTCCGTCCCCATCCTCATAACCCCTCAATACATTATAAATTGTCATTATTTTCATATCTCACACCAAATGCTATCTCCCTTCCACCATGTTTTCTGTTGTTCTTCCCCCTCTAGAGGGCTGTATGGTTATGTGTCAATCATTGTGATCAGTTTTCCCTTCTCCCTTCCCCTCCCCCCATGCCCCCTACCCTTCTGGTATCACTATTTCCACTCCTGTTCCTGAATTATGTGTGCCATGAGCTCCCATCCCTTTCTGTACTTGTGTACATTTTCTGATCTACTCTGAAGTGAGAAGCAGCACTGAGGTCATGGTAGTAGGGGGTGAGGAAGCCTTAAGGAACCAGGGAAATATAGTGTGTTTCTTCGATGCTTTACTGCAGCCTGGTGACTCATCCCTTCCCCGTGGTCCTGTTCCAGGATTGTTCCATTGTCTGCAGATGGTCTTTGGATTTCTGCTCCAATCCCCTTGATTCTCAACAGATGTTATTGTTGTTTGTTATGTGTCTGATATGAGTCCTCATCTTTATCTTGGTTTCTCCCCAGCCTCTGGTAGAGTTTCGTACTGCTAAGGACTCAGCAAGTGAGTGAAGTTGTTGGTGCCATGGCTTACAGAGAACACTGTTCCGTTCTTAGTCCCTGATCTCAAGAGCACTGGTATTTTAGGTTTCTCCTAGTCAATTCTTGCTTTTCTTTTCTCTTCATCCTTTCCCCCCTTAACACCCACTACAGGCTCTGCCACTCCCAGTTGCTTCTCTGCTTTTGTCATTTTTTTTTCCTGTGAGCATGGCCTTTCTGTCTGGAGAGGTAGGCCTTTTCTGAAGGTCAATGGGCAGTTAGTGGTACGGGGGTTTTTCTTTGTATACAGTTCAGACTCTAGAGACTGTACTTCTCCAGGTCCAGAAGATGACGCCCCATTTCATACAGGGTTTTGTGTTCTGAAAAATCACAGTTTGTATAAAGTGAGCAACTGGCTCGTTTTCCCCCTCATTCTCTTTCCCTATGACCCTTGGTTTATTTTTCCCCACTCTATTTCTGTCAACTGTCTCTCTCTTCTCATAGCAACTAAAGTAAGAAACAAGTCTCTCAAAGGTTATTCACATTCAGTGTTGGGAACCATCCCTGTTACACATTGTTGGACTTACTTATTTTGGGATATGGAAAATGTGTTATAGTTCAGCAAGCTCTCCATTTCACTAATTTCCTTTTGTGGTACTGTGAATTCCTTAGCCTGGCTCTTATAATAGAGTCCTCCAGTGTGGGGTACAGTTTAACCCCGTCTCCATGCTGTGGTTCCCTCTCAGAGTGAACTGTTTGTTATGTTAACGATGCAGGATGGGCCCAGGCTGTGGCCAGTCCCTGTCTCCGTGGAGGTGTGAATGAAGACATGCCCCAAGTTTCCTGCGGAGTATGATCTGCAATCAACGTCTCGGAAGATTTGGGCAAAGTTTTCTCTCTTCCTCTGTGTCCCACATCTGACTTTCTTTCTTTCTTCTTTCTTTCTTTCTTTCTTTCTTTCTTTCTTTCTTTCTTTCTTTCTTTCTTTCTTTCTTTCTCTCTCTCTCTCTCTCTCTCTCTCTTTCTTTCTTTCTTTCTTTCTTTCTCTTGCTTTCATCTGCCCTCCAGTCACTGGGTTCCTCCGCTTTGTGAGCTAGCAGCCTGTCACCTGACCTGCCAGGCTGGGTAGTCTCTGCAGACTGCTGGGTTCGGAAGGAGATTGATACTGGACCCCCATATTTGGTGGTTGCCAGCCTCCAGGCCCACATGAGCCTCTTCCTCTACACCAGTGGTTCTCAACCTTCCTGATGCCGTGACCCTGGAATACAGTTCCTCATGTTGGGGTGACCCCTCAACCACAACATTATTTCCATTGCTACTTCCCAACTGTCATTTTGCTATTGGTATGAATCAGGCGACTCCTGTGAAAGGGTTGTTCAACCCCCAAAGGGGTCGCGAACCACAGGTTGAGAACTGCTGCGCTACACTGTCAGGTCTAAGTGATGTTGCAGTGAATTATGGAGCACAAAGACAAAGATGGGGGAGAGAGTACCGGGAGAAGAGGAGGAGCGATTCAGAAAAGTTGGACATTTGGGGTGTCTTTAACCTCTGCATCCCAGGAACCAGCTTTATGCTGATCCTTCCAAAAGAAAGCATTCATGCTCCTTTAAGCCACTGCATTTTGCGTAGTTTCTTTTCTTTGGTTTCCTTCCCAACTGCCCCTCATTCTCTCTCTCTCTCTTTTTTTTTTTGATGTGGATTGAAGTATTTCTTCTCTTTATTGCTGGAATAATCTCTGGCCTTTCTGTTTCTTCCTGTGCACTCTCCTTGTTTCCGTTGCTCATAAGCCTCAATGCTTAAGGCCTGAGTGATGTGCTCATGTTGCTTCCCCACTGGCTGAGCCTATGACTTCTTGGAATCTTTGAGAGCCATCGGTTGCCTACAGGACCGAGTGCATACTCAGTGTGAAAGAATGCTAAGCGACTGACGTTTGAACTCGCTCAAGGACTGGGCACACATTGTGCATGTGAATGTGTTATGCAGGACGAGGGTGAGATGCACTGGGACACTGATATCTTGGGTGTGTTAGAAGATGCCCCCATGAGATACACTGTAATCTAGGTCTTGAAGTTTGCTATTCAAGTCATCATTGTCCAATGCCTAGTACTATGCCTGGCCTATAGTTGGTGCTCAGTAAACATCTGGTGTCAGTTCTTATTTTCTTTTTCTGTCTTGAAGTTGCAAGAAAAAAGTCCCGTGACACAAGTGTATGCTCCTGGTCTTAGGTGCTTTCAATATACCTAACAATTGTAATTTTCTTTCCTCTGATTATTCACATACGTTGGAATGGTATGGAGGCAGCCTAGGCTTGGTTGTACCTCTGTCCATAAAAATGCCATATAGCTGACTTCCTTCTCCCTCCTATCCTCACATATACTTTTGCTCATGCAGTAAAGCTACCCTGAATATACAGTGCCCAGGTTCGATAGGATTCCTTCCCTGGAACTGAAATCGCTGTCCCTCTTGCTTCAAGTTTGAGGCCAGGTTTATTAGAAGAGGCAGGGCCGTCACGTACAGAGAGCACCCCAGAGAAAGTGGCAGGCATACTGAATAATGATTGGCATGTTGATATGTTCCCATGCGAAACTGCCTTGCAGTCTGGGCCTGTCTAATCACGGTGACAAAATTGTTCATGTCACTTTATTGCCCAACGAAAATACATCTAAACTGTTTAACCTTTGTGTGTGACTTTATGCACTAGGCTTTGTCATTTGCTGCCTGGAGTTGCATTTTCTTTAAGACAATCATGTACATCTTCAGGGAGAGTGACATAGTGTATTACGGATGGATATGAGTTTATATGACATACTCTGTCAAAGATTTCTCTAGTTATTTTTTTCTAACTGTGGTTCTAAATTAAAGGCAAAATCCTCATTTAAATTTTTTTTCTGAAGCTAAGAACTGGGTGGCTTTTTGTCCAATGCATTATTTCATTTTTATTTTATATGTTTTTGTAGAATAGACTTTTCCTGCACTTTTACCGTGAGTCTATTTTGTGTTTCTATGCATTTGTTTTATCTGGACATTTTATTTAAATAGAATCATATACTATGTGGTACCTATGTTTAGCATAGATTAGTATTTCATTCCTTTATTGCTGAATAGTACCATATATACTTGTGTATAAGCCAAATTTTTAGCACATTTTTAATGCAGTTTATGTGGTAAAATTAAATGCCTCAGCTGATATTTGGGTTAGCTCATACTCGAGTATATATGATATTTCATCATTTATGCATTCATCTCAATAGACATTTGTTTCTACTTTTTGCCTCTTAAAAATAATGCTACTTATAATGAATTTTGCTTAGATAGTAGCTCTATGATTAACATCTTGAGGATATACAGAACTGCTTTCGAAGCACTGTACCACCTTACATCTCCATCATCAGTGTATGAAGGCCACAGGCTTTCAAATCCTCACTAGCAATGATCATTATTCCCTTTTAAAATGATTGCTATTGTAGGATAGGATAGGATAGGATAGGGTAGGATAGAGAAAGGCAGGACTTTCTACTCTTTTAAGGAGTTCCAGTCTGGGAAACTTACAGGGGCAATTCTACCCTTTCCTGTAGTGTTTCTGAGTCAGCATTGACTAGAACAGCGGTTCTCAACCTGTGGTTCGTGACTCCTTTGCGGTTGAACGACCCTATCACAGGGACCACCTGATTCATAATGGTAGCTAATTTACAGTTACGAGGTAGCAATGAAAATCATTTTATAATAGGGGGTCACCACAACTTGAGGAACTGTATGAAAGGATTGTGGCCTTAGGAAGGTTGAGAACTGCTGGACTAGAGGGCAGTGAGTCGAGTGGGTATGAAATGGTATTTAGTTTGCACAAGTTCCCTTTTATGGCCAATTTTGGGGGTGCTGTAAAATAACTAAGGAAAGAGTAACACAGCTGCAGAATTACTAGAGAAAGTACAAGAAATAAAACCTGTGGCTCCAAAAAATTTCCGTAGGGCACTTTTTATTATCTTTTTTTGGGGGGGGGCATCACTGTCCTCTGGTGGTGGGAGTAGGAAGCCCAGCCTTTGCTCCTGTGGAGCTGGAATTGAACCTCCATCCCAGTGGGGCGCAGTCCTACGCACAACCTCTGCGCCACCGGGGCTCAGCCCTATCTTTTTAACCTTAAAAGGTTTGCATTTTGAAATAGTTTGAACATCCAGAAAAGTAGGAAGATGAATATGACAGACCCCTTGAACTCATCACCCATAGATAAAGCGATGAAATAATTCTTTTTAAGTAAAGAAATAAGCATGACCGATTCTGTTGATGTCCTCCTGGTCTTCATTTTCCTCCATTTCCAGAGAAACTAGTTAAGCTTGAGATCAGTGAGGATTTTTTTAAGCTTTGTTTCATAATTTACTACCTAAATGTTTTTCATAAGTAATATATCGTAATGTTTTGTTTAACTTTAAAAGGCATCATCACGTATATTCTTTAGCCACCCTTTAATATTATTTTTTATTTTTGTTCCTTTAATATTTTTGTGCTTTATGTAATATAGGTAAAATATTAGAGTTTTATAAATTCCATTTTTTTACCTTCCCTATAAAGATTGTTTCTGAATTTTTACTGTCATTTGTACATAGTGCAGCTTTGGCGATCTATAAATCTCCCTTTGAAAGGCCTCTTTATAAACTTTTCCTGTTTTTATGGCATGTTTATCTATTTTTCACTTATTTGTAGGCATTTAAAACATATAACAGATTCTTTTCAATGATTGGTTATATAAGATATGTTGAAAACACTTTGCTTTTACTTTGTGAGTTATCTTCTCATAGTAATTAAAAAAAACTTTTCATTGTTAATTAGGTGGGGTTTGTATTTCAGTTTTTTCTCTTTTGGGCATCACTGCCCTCTGGTGGGAGTAGGAGGCCCAGCCTTGCTCCTGGAGAGCTGCTGCTGGGTTTGAACCACCAACCCAGTGGGCCACAGTCCCGCACACAACCACTACGCCACTGGGGCTCAGCCCGATATTTCAAATCATCAATTTTGTATTCAATAACTGAAACTGCTTATCACACCCCACAATAGCTTGCCCTCACCCCCAGGGAACCCTCTCCTGGAGAGTGCACTATCTTCCCCTTCCCTCAGCTAGACATCTGTCTATCCGCTGGCCTATTGCCTCACCTTTCCTCCCTGGCTCACCCCCCGCCCCATAACCATCACAGCCTTAAGTTATTTTCAAGTTATCTTTTATTTATTTGGGGGGGGGGCAATCACTATCCTGGTGGGAGTAGAAAGTCCAGCCTTGCTCCTGGAGAGTTGCTGCTGGATTTGAACCGCCAACCCTGTGGGCTGCAGCCCCACACAACTACTATGCCACCAGGGCTCAGCCCCAGTTATCTTTTTTTTGGTAACAGATGAAAAAGGCTTGTTGTTATCCATGCCAATGCTTTTCTTCATGAGTTTTTCTATTTTAGTTTATTACTAATGTCTATTAGGTTTTAAAAATAAATCTTTATTTTTAGTAAACAAGTTCCTATGTGGTTAATTTCTTAAAAAGCACTGTCTCAAAAACTCACTGCCATCAAGTCAATTCTGATTCCATAGGACAGGGTGGCATTGCCGTTGTGGGTTTCTGAGGCTGAAGCTCTTTATGGGAGTAGAAGGATTCATTCATTTTCTCTTGTGGGGCTGCTGGTAGTTTTGAACTGTGACCTTGGAATTAGCAGCCTGATGTGTACCCAGTACCAGGACAGGAGGGCTTCTAGGGGCGGGAAAAAAAGCACTATAGGATGATAATCGAGAACTATAGAACCTCAATTTTTTTATATGAATTCAAAACTAGCAAGCTATGTAAATTTAGCAAGCACTAATTTCCTCTTATCCTTAGTTTTTATACCCCGAAAATGGGAATAGAAGAGTATACAGTGTATATTTTGTGCAAATTGAAGGCAAAGTTAGTACATATAAAACACACAATTGAAGGTTCTGTCTGTAGTAAGAGCTTAATAAATGCTATCTAGCTTTTTTGTAAACTTCCATCACTATACTTTTTTGGCATAAAATGGCTACCCAGTGTCTTATGTGTATATCACTGAATTTTCTCACTGTTTTCAAAAGAATAACAGTAGTTTTCACCAAATATTCCAAGAGGGTAGAACAGTTTGCTTTGTACGTATTTTGGTTCCAACTTTGGTGTCACTGAATTCTTTCTAGGAATCTAACAAGTCAAATTGACCCTGTTTCTGCCTTCTCATTTACTATTAGCTCAAGCAGAAGGTAGACTTTGTATCAGAATGGCAACAGTGGTGTATGTTCCCACGTGGAAACTGGGAACATGAAGGTGAAGCCGATGTTAAGAGGCTGAGAGGCAGTAAGGGAAAAGATTGGAGTTTTCTAACATCAGATCTATATTTTTAACCAAGTTGAGTGTCAGAATCTGTATTTTTAACAACTTACCAGTTTAAAAAAAATGGATTAAAGGATAATATTTAAATAGCCCTTCTTAAATATTTTATTTTTCTTTAAAAAAACATGTTTAATTTGAGGAAGAGCATCAACTTCAAAATGGAAAACATATCTAAAGAAACTATGCAGTGGAGGGGTAAAACTCCTGGAAGTTCACAGAGCCATCCACAAAACTGCCAGGGTTTTTAAGTGACCTACAGAGCTGCCAGACTTCTGAGGGAGTGAAGACTTCCAAACTATGTAAGACAGTTCATTGCTCTTTTAGAAACTTAGATTAGGCTGAGCCCCGGTGACATAGTGGTTGAGTGCAGGACTGCGGCCCACTGGCTTGGCGGTTCAAATCCAGCAGCAGCAAGGCTGGGCCTCCCACTCCCACCAGAGGACAGTGATTGCCCCCCCCCCAAAAAAAAAAAAAAAAACTAAGATTTCTTTGCATTTGAAATATACTTCTCCCAACAACCCTGATTTTTAGTAATAATGACAACTTTATTGAGCTATAACTTAAATGCTTTAGGTAACATTAATGTAATTTGGTTTTTAATGTAATTTAAATAAAACTTTGGATCATTTTCATTTTGCTGGACTTCCTTTTTTGTTCTGGTTCTTCCCTTTTTATCATTGGGTTTTTTATACTGTTTGTAAGCATGTGATGATCAAACATTCCTTTTCTCAACATCTTACAGAGATAATTCTGGGTTCAATATTACATGTATCTTTTGGCTTAGTGAAAGAACTTCCGTTTTCTTGCAGTGAATTTCCATATTTGTTAAATATTTTAACACTTAATCAGTCAGCCATGTGTTTCTGAGTTTCCAACAGTTTTCAATAAACATTCTTTCCAAAATCTGTTATTCCAAAGTTAATTGTTCATATGATTTCTCTTTCTGAAGATAGAATTAGGTTAGAAGAAGTCCTTATGCTTTTATGTTAGCATCATATGCTCATTGCAGCAAGTGTTCAGGAAGAGACTAGCTTCAAATATGGGGACGTATTGTTGTTGTTGGAGGTGGTACTGTGAAGTGTGTGTGCAGGGGGGTGAAATGAGTTTCTTTATATATGACTGTATTGGTTCTTTGGAAAAACAGCTTGAGAGGTTTTTCCCCCTCAAGCCTGCAGGAAATATTTTTGCCCTACTTTTCTGCCCCAGAGGGTTTGTTACTTGTGTTCAAGGTGATTGATGTTTTCTGAGTAAGCTGTAAACAACTTGGGTTTGATACTTTTCATTTGGTCCCAGGCTGTAGCTTGTTCTGTGATTATATGCACCTTGCACAGATTGGTTCAGTAGTCTATGCCTATGAAGGGATCGGTCACTTTGTGGCTCTGGTGGGAAGGTCATGCCTTGAAATTGACAAGTTTGTGTCTGTCAGGGAACCTCAAACAATTTGTGGGGAAATTTAATGAAAAGATAATGGAGTTTTCCCATGAACTTTTTGAAGTCCGTTATATATGTAACCAAAAAAATTTTTTTTTTCTAGACAGAAGCTGGAAAAGAAGCAAGACAGGTTTAGGGCGCTTAACATTGAAGACAGTGACATGCCCAGAAGCAACCTAGCAGCACAACTGGTAGCAACAGGCTTGGCACGGGCCCCCTGGCAGAGCTAGTGGGGACAGATGGAAGGGCCAGGAGGTATGTGCGCTGAGCGGTTGAGGAAGAGCTTTTCCTGGGGAGATCATGAGGAGTTTGTTCTTGGGGGGCTGAAAGGAGGCCTGCCTGAATGACCAGGAGAAGCTTAGAGAACTGCCTTTGCTGCATGCTTCCTGATCCTGATCCTGAGTTGTCGATCTTGATTCTGAGTTACACTCTACTAATAAAACACTTAACTAAGTATGGTCTGAGTTCCGTGTGCCCATTGCAACTCATGAATGAACTCCGCAGAGAAGTAGAGTGCTGTGTGCTGGGTGGCTGTGCATCTGGTATCCACTACGTGGATACCATGTGAATTTAAGCAGGTATCTGGTGTGCTTCCACTCCTTCTCCTTCCACTTGACAGTGAGTGCGTGCCCAGTGTGTGTAGAGCATCCCATCTCCCAGGGCCATCGTGCCAAGTTATAGTGCTTCTGTGTCCCTTGTTTAGAGAAATAGCTACGGTTTCTCATGATCTCTTGCCTTTGAGCATTTGGGTATTTTAGTTATAGTTCAGTTATTAATCATGTCTCTTAATAGCTCATATTCTCTATAGCATGTTTTCACTGGACTTGATCATTCTTAATTTCTCTTTTATGCCATTTTATTTTTGACTAATGAGGGAACTAACAGTATTGGCAAATATTTTATAGAATTTGAATCACCTTCCCTTTCTAATGAAATTTAACCCTGCCAGATTCACATCAAAATTTCATGACCCTTATAAAGCTCAATAACTCTTGGATGATCCTCAGACCCAGCTACAAGCTGTTCTGATCAGGGCCACAAGAGATTGGATCCTGATAGAATGGGAGAAAAATGTGGACCAGAACTCAAGCTCTTGAAAAGTCCAGACTTACTGGACTGGTCGAGACTAAAGGTCTTCCATAATGAGTAGTGAGCTTCTTTTAAGAAAAATCATCTCTATGAGACCAAAGGGTTAAAAATTACTGTAAAGACAATTAAGCAAATATGAGAAGGAAATTAGTGTATCCAATATCACTGAATAATTTATGCATATAGTGTTCATTGGAAACTCAATTTGGTGCAAATGTTTGCCGTAAATACAATAAAATATTGTACTCCCTCGATGCAAGAACACTTCGTTTCATTAATCTGGTATTCCATGATGCTCATTGGCCCAATACGATCACTGAAGTCAAATAGGCTCATAAGCAAATGTGGTGAAGAAAACTGATGGCACCCAGCTATCAAAGGGTATCGAGTCTGGAATCTCAAAGCTTGAAGATAAACAAATGGCCATCTAGCTGAGAAGTATCCAACCCCACACAGAAGTACACTAGCCAGTGTGGCCACGAGGTGTCAAAAGGATCAGGTCTCAGGTACCAAACAGGAAAGAAAAAGTATCACTGTGTGCTCACCTTCCTGAGACAATCACTGAGCACATGTGGGGACATGAGCAGAGAGGTGAAGGTATCTGATGGTACCGGGTTATCAAAAAATATAGCATCTGAGGTCTTAAAATCATCAGAGAAATTGGATGATATGAAGAAGAATGTGGTGTCAGGATTGAAGGAAGGCTTATTAACAACCTGCTCTATGTAGATGACACAATCTTGCTTACTAAAAGTGAGGAGGACTTGCAGTACGTGCTGATAAAGATCAAGGATCGCAACCTCCAGTATGGATTACAGCTCAGTATAAAGAAAACCAAATCCTTACAACCAGACCAATAGGTAACATTGTGCTAAATGGAGAAAAGATTGAAATTGCCAGGGTTTTCGTGTTTCTTGGATATGCATGTTCATGAAAGAGGCTAAAGGTTGCACTGCATTGGGTAAATCTGAAGGACAAGATCTCTTTAAAGTGTTGAAATGCAAGCAGGCTACTTTGCACCTGACCCAAACCATGGTATTTTTAATCACTTCATATGCATGTGAAAGTTGGACATTAAATAAGGGAGACTGAAGAATCATTGATGCTTTTGAATCATGGTGCTGGCGAAGAATGTGGAAAGTACCATGAACTATCAAAAGAACAAACAAATCTCTGAAAAGAAGTACAGCCAGAAGCCTCTTTAGAGACAAGTACAGGGGGACTTTGTCTTATATTCTTTGGGCTTTGTCAGCAGAGACTGGTCTTTGGAGCAGGACATCATAATAGGTAAGTAGCAGAGAAAAAGAAGGTCCTTAACAGGATGGATTGTCACAGAGACTGCAACAGTGGGTTCAAACATAAAAACAATTGTGAGGATGTTCAGGATCGAGTATTTCATTCTGTTGTACATAAGGTCGCTATACATTGAAACCCAACTTGATGACACCTAACAACATAGTTTTAAAATAGACAAAAAACGGGGCTGAGCCTCGGTGGCGTAAGTGCTTGAGTGCGGGACTGCGGCCCGTGGGGCTTAGCGGTTCAAATCCAGCGGCGGCTCTCAGGAGCAGCACTGGGTGGCACCCACGACCACCAGAGGCAGTGATGCCCCCCCCAAAAAACAAAACAAAATAGACAAAAAACCCATCTCTTTAAAATAGTTTGGTACTGGATTATAGTGCTGCCTTATTCATCAGTAACATGTTTTCCCAGACAATGAAATTCTTTGAGCAGGCAAAGTATCTTGCACAGAATGTCCTGTGATGTGCATGGAGTGGTATGGGTAGGGGCTGGCGTGGGGGGTGGTGTCCAGGACTAGGTGGTAAGAGAGATGACAGAGTGCACCGACAATTCCAGAAGCAGCCAAAGAGGACTTCAGTGGCAGTGTGCTGAGGGTGCTGAGCTGGAGGCCCTGCCAGGAGGCAGCTCCCTCAGTGGGGCTAGTTTAGAACAATCCACACACTTCTGTGACGTGAATACATCCTCCCAGGGTATCATTCAGTAAATTAAATTAAAAGTCACCTTGTGTTCCTTTCAAAGTATCTGCTGAGCAACAAAAGCAAAACACTATGACAAAACAGAGAGAGAGAGAGAGAGAGAGAGAGAGAGAGAGAGAGAGAGAGAGAGAGAGAGAGAAGCTCTACCCAGCCTTTTTAGTTGGTAGAAAAAACTGTCTTTCTTTGACCCAGCATGTGAAATGCACAGAAGCTTTATTTAAACTGCCCTCACTTACTCCCCACAGGTGAAAATTTTATAACTAGAGAGTTTGATTTATTCAATTTCTTATCAAAGCGCATCAGCTGCATAGACATTGGCCGTGTATAGAACCCACAGAAAATTACACCCATGCCCCCACACGTGGGCATCGAGTCAAAGCTGTGTCTAAGCAGAGGGTGAAATGAATGACTTTAATCTAGTTAGTGACCCTAGAACTCCACTATTCTGCCCTAGCCAAGGTGACGGAGCCCTGTGATTGGATTTCTCTGCTTTTGACCCAGTGGTGATCTGATTCCATCAGCCTTTGGCATAAAATTGTTTCTGTAAGTGCTCAGTTCCTGTCAGTGAAGATAAGAGAGTGGCAGTACCGAACATTTTATTGGGGGTGAGGGGTGTCTTACAAATCTTTTGACAATCCATCTTTCAATGGTATTAAGCACACTTGTATATATGTTACCATAAACATTTCCAAAACAATTTCTTTCTACTTGAACCCTTGGTATCAGCTCTTCTTTTGTTATTTCTTTTTCCTATCTAGACATGTGTCATAAAGCAAATTCAATTCCCAGGTTTTTAGTAATAGAAACATATATTTCAGAGGTAAGGGATAGTTTGCATGGGATTCTGACTTCACATCAATAACAAATGTTAGAGAGTGGTTCTCGTGTTTTGGGGTACACAGCTAGCTCAAAAGTTTGGGAGTTCAAACCCACCCAGATTCTTTGGGAAAGACAGGCATGGAGACCTGCTTCTATAAGAAATACACCCAAGAAACCCAGTGGAACAAGTCTGCTCTGTAACACAGAGGCTCATTTGAAGAAACTGACAGCCGCTGATCCTCAGTCTAGAAGACCCATTGGTGGTGATCTGTATCTCATCTCTCTCATTTAGGGCTACAGTTATTCATTCTCTTTTGGACTGTTCTTATTTTGACGCAGCAGGACTACAAATTTCGCCTATTTATGATATAATTGTTTTCTGGGTGAAAGTAGCTTGCAAACTGTCCTTCTTCCACCCGCCATCATGCATACCCATCAGCCTGCACATACGAGTCTTCCTGAATGTGTAAAGGGTAGAATGGTTTGATGTGTTAAGTTTTCCTACATCTACCAATAACTTTGTCCCTTTGGGTAAGTTAAGAGACCTTGTATTTAAAAAAAATCATTTTATTGGTGGCTCATACAACTCTTACCGTGATCAATACTTACATCCATTGTATGCAAGCCACATTTGTGCATTTGTTGCCATCATCATTCTTGAAACATCCTCCTACTTAGGCCCTTGGTGATAGCTTCTCTAGTATTTTCCCTTTTCTCGCTAAAGCTAAATTGTGTAGTGTTGAGAGTGGGTGGCAAAATGGATCATCTAATTGCAGGGACTAGCAATGACTGACACGAATAAAAGTGTAAGTAAAACCTAAAAATACGTGTCAGTGAAAGTAAGTTCTAGGTCTTTGTCACTATCGATATCCAGGAGCATAATCATCTTATGTGCCTGCTCATCGATGTTTCCTTACAAGGTTTAAAAGTGGAAGCACTGGGGTTTTGGTAGATTCGGATGGCGTTTGGAGGAGTAGTGGTTGCTGCTGGCTGGTGTTGAGTTGGTTCCAGTTCCTGATGAGCCAGTGGGTGGATGATAGAACGAGACACGGCCTGGTCCTGCATCATCCCCACAGTTGGTTCTCGGTTGGAGCGCTGTGCCAATCCATTTCATCGGGTCTCCCTTTTTCCACCGCCCCTCTGCTTTACCAAGCATGATGTCCTCCAGGGCCTGATTTTTCTGACAGTCTATAGTATGTGTGACGAAGGCTTGCCATGCCCTCCTTGCTTTTATGTGTAGCCTGGCTGTACTTATTCCAAGACAGATTTGTTGGCGCTTTGGGCAGTTAGACCCAGCAAAACATTGTAGGTTGGCTACGTGTAAATCAGCAAATGCAATAAAATTGCTCTTATTGGCTGTTTGTGTTTTCTCGCAAACACGCGAGGTGAGTGGAGCCTTTCTACTTTTCTGTAGTATATTGAAGTCCATTCAGTTAAGGATTTTGAGGGCCAATTTATATCATTCTGAATCTTTGCAGTAAATCCTATGTCCGAACTGATGAGTGCACGGAAAGATTTTTACTATGGTTGCTTTACATTTTTCTGCTCTAGAGCGGAATCTGACAAAGTCTTCATTTGTGGATGTGACTTCATAGCCACTTTGCACTTTTTACCTGTCTTTTACTTAGCCTTCAGCAGTTACATTGTCCTTTGCAACACATTTTTTTATATATGCTTATCATATAAAACAGGAAAAATGCTTTTCTCATGGCATTCTATATTTAGGGGAGTTTTTTTTTCATTCACATATGGTGAAAAAAGAGGAGGTGCTTAGAAAAATTTAGTAGTTCCATCCTAAGTGCATTTTGTAGTTAGTTGTGGGCTTTGGAAGAGCACTTAGACTGACCTCACGCTGACTCATTTGCTAATTTTGCCTGTTAATTTTATTGCATCCAAAGTTCAGGTTCTTTGCACTCCGATTCAATTACTGTTCGATATGACTGTATACTGTATTGTTCTCAGGCTACCAAGTACCTTAAAGGTCTACTTTGATCTTCAGTTATTATGCAAGTAAGCGTTTTCTTGTTCAGCCTTTAAAAGATTGGCCTAGTAATGGATGGTTAATGGCTAAGATGATGGAGAGACTGATTTAGCAGAAGATAGTTGGAGCATAAATAGGTAATGAGGCTGCCTGACTTCCTGGATGGAGATGAGAGTGGGGGAGCTGGTGCCAGTAGAACAGGTTCATAAGCTCTCCCAGCCTTCCGGATATTGGAGCCAGGGCCACTGGAGAGAAGGGGCCTCAGCAGTAACGGAGTCATGGTACAGTGCTCTCAGAGCTGGAGAGTCAACAAGGTAAACTCAGAACATGCCTTTCCATAATTCATCTTTATTCCAAGAACGGCATGTTTTCCTGGCCTCCATGGCCTCACCTAGGGTTTCCTGAGTATTGGTGCCTACAGATGTAATCTGTTCTCAGGGGCTTCAGAAAGTTTTTGGAAAAATGGAATGAATACATAATGGAAACTTTGACATGAACTTTTAGAAGTTCCCTTACGTATCTCCCAAAGAAGACAACTGGTTTAGTTTGCATTAATTGGAGAGAGAGAGAGAGAGAGAGAGAGAGAGAGAGAGAGAGAATATCACGTCAAATAAAGTCAATAGCCAGAAATTGAATTTGAATTGGAGACTGGTTCAATTAGATGGAACTACCTTGGGAATTCCAATGTTTTACTCCCTGTCTTTGTTAAAAGCAATGTGTGATACAATGCTAGGTGCCTGTGTAATGATGCTGTTGGAATCTTAATGGCTCTCATGTATTGGAAAAAACCACAAAATTGAATTCTCTTTTTCCCCTTTTGGAATTCTCTTCTGTGGTTAGATATTTACCCAGACCAACTGTATCCAATCCAATACTTTGAGGATGAGATTCTGGTGCAAGTAGTTTTAAAAAAGCTTCACAAGCAAATCTAATGTGCAACCTGCATATAGAGCCATGTGTTTTGAAACTTTTGGTGCCTGTAATTCCACCCTGACATCCCACAATATCTATTTCACATTTTTAGTCTTGACAGTGTAGCTTTTCTTACATTTCCAGAAAGCCCTGAACTTATGCCTTTGTTGGTCCTTTTGCTTGTGTGCTTTCCCTTGTACTGTGGGTCTGAGGGCTCCCACTCATTCTTTGGTGACTGCCATCTCAAGGGTGCTGTTGTATCTTGTATGTGCATCTATTTTTGAACTTAAAAATATTTTCCAGTTATTTGCCTCCTTGTTTCCCACAAATGCATTGTGACTTCTCTGGGTGCAGGAACCATGTCCTCCTCATCGTTGTATCTCTGTCGTTATGTGCCATCAAGTCGGTTCTGCCTCATGTCAACCCTGTATGCAGCAGAACCAAGCACTGCTGGTCCTGTGTCACTCTCACAAATGTTGACACACAGCCACTGTGTCAATTCATATTGTTTTCTTCTTCTTTTTCGCTGCCTCCTACTTACTCAAGCACAATGTCCTCCTCCATGGACTAGTCTTTCCTGACAAGTCCAAAGTACCTGAGACAAAGTCTCCAATCCTTACCTCTAAGGAGCCTTCTGACTGTACTTCTTTCAAAGATTCTTTGTTGTTGTTCATTTGGCAGTCCATGGTACTTTCAATATTCTTTGCCATCACCAGAATTCAAATGCATCAATTATTCTTTGTTCCTCCTTGAACAATTATTCTTTGTTCAACTTTCACATTCATATGAGACCATTGAAAATCCCATGCCTTGGGCCAGGCGCATCTTAGTAAAGTGGCCTGCTTGCTTTTCAGCACTTTCAAGAGGTCTTGGGCATCAGATTTACCCAGTGCAATGCGTTCTTTGATCTTTTGACAGCTGCTTCCGTGAATATTGTTTGTGTATCCAAGCAAGACAAAATCCTTGAAAGCTTTTAATCTTCTCTTTGTTTATAATAGTGTTACCTACTGGTCCAGTTGTGAGGATTTTGGTTTTCTTTACATTGAGTTATAATCCATACTGAAGGTTGCAATCCTTGACCTTTATCAACAAGTGCTTCAAATCCTCACTGTCAGCAAGCCAGGTTGTGTCATCTGCAATTGCAAATTCTGATGTCTCATTCATCTCCACATAATCAGCTTCTCTGATGATTTGCTCAGCTTACAGATTGAATAATTATGGTGAGAGGACACAGCCGTGACGCACTATTTTCTTGATTTTTAAGCACTTGTCTGCTGTGGCTTATGTGTTGCTGTGATGCTGGAAGCTATGTCACTGGCATTTCAAGTGCCAGGAAGGCCACCCAAAGTGAAGAGGTTTCAGTAGAGTTGTCATATTAAGAGCATAGTCTGAAGAATGCATACTAAGGAGTCTGTTCACTTTCAAGGAAGAAGTCACTGAAAATCTGGTGGATAGCATCAAAATATTGTCTGATTATATCCTTGGGCCTGGAATCTTTCCTGAGGTATTGTTGGCACACCATAAAGGTCAAATGAAATGCAGTGTAATATTTAATGTCACAATCAATCTTCAAAGTGTGTGCTACTACTTTTGCTCTTTTAGAGTTGAAGACTTTCAGTTCAGAAATGCCAACCAACTTTCCCTAGTTGTTTGCTAGTAAGTAGAAAACTCAGTCAAACCCAGAGTTTGAACTGCTTGCTCATTGTGTGCAATTTTGTCTAACTTTGTTTCAAAATGTCCTGCTTCTAGGCACTATTCTAGATTTTGTTCAAAGTACAGAGTAGGATTTTAGGAACAATGTGGTTAAGTAAAGTGTAAATTAGATGCAATATGTGATAACAGCTTATGGAAACGATGAGCATGACAGCTGACTGGATAAAAAAGGGAAATTACTTAATATAGAGTGATAGATTTAAAAATATGAATAGAAGACACTAATCTTCTCACATAAAGAATGCTCATTACATAGATTTATTTGGATTGAAATCTATTTTAACAAAAGATTTCATCATATAATTCTGCTTCACAAGATAACTCCCATGTCCTAGCTAAATGACCACAGGGAAACTGTCATTGCTAAGGGGGCCATAACAATATCCAGAATGAGGAACTGTAAACTTGATGGCTAGATAAGTGGTATGAATTTCCTTTAGATCTTTTGCCAGAAGTTCACTTAAGCAATGGAATATTCACCATAAGGTAATACTGATTTTTACATTGGCTTTTCTGATCTAGAAAAGGGGGATGGTATGGGTTAGTGACACGTAACTATTGGCATTTTCTTTTTTATTGAATTCCAGCAATTAAAATGGGATTACTTAACAACAACAACAACAACAACAACAACAGGTAAGCTAAATCAATCAAATGGCCAAGTAGTATTTAGGACACAGAATAGCTAAAGATTCTATTATATGCAATAAAACCAACTTAATAGTTTGTTGATTCAGTATTTGATTGGGCTTCTTTAAAAACTCAAACTAACGGGTTGAGCCCCAGTGGTATTGTGGTTGTGTGTGGGACTGCGGCCCACTGGGTTGGTGGTTCAAATGCAGAAGCAGCTCGCCAGGAGCAAGGCTGGGCCTCCTACTCCCACCAGAGGGCAGTGATTCAAAAAAACAAAAACAAAAAATCCTCAAACTAATTTGGCTTTCTACTTGTGTCAAAGTTCTGATTCTACCATGAATTCTCTCATGTTGGGTTTGATTTTAAAAATGGTTATCATTAAAAAAGAAAAAAAAAGGTTATCATTAAAGCACGCTTTTTAAAAAAAAAGTGTGATATTTTTCTTTCTTTTTTAAAACAATCATTTTATTGGAGTCTCATACAGCTCTTATCACAATCCATGCATCCATCCATTGTATGTCAAGCACATTCATTAAAGCAGTCTTGAAATTGATTTTAATTTGAAATTAAAGCAATCCTTAATTTATCTCTAGGACCAATAGGTGGTCAGTTCATGTGTCATTGACTCTTGGAGGTGTTAAAAGAAAAGAGAGCTGCCAAGAGGCAAAATGCATAAGCAGGGAGATTGTATTAACTCCACATTTAAAACTCAGTTATTGCCTATGAATAATGAGCAACCTCTATCAGGATTGTTGTTTGCTCTAAAACTCTGTGATTCATTTTTGAAATTTGAATTTAAAATTGTCCTTATGTAATTATATTGATTTATTAAAAATTCATACCATCTGGATAGTTATTTTATACTTTTGCATTTTTCTCCCTGAATCTTTTGTTTCACAACTTCTATAAATGGATTTCTCACTTTTTGTCTAAATCCTTAACACACATACACACATTTTATTACACTTATATCATCTTTTCTTTAGAAGATGAATTTCCATGTATATTTTAAAATGTAATTCTTAGTTCCTAAGACTGTCATCTTACTGGCCCTAGCATGTGTGTTATGTGGCCCATGTGCTAACTATACTGACTTATCTAATGAAAACAGATTAGTGAGCTAAAGGTTTTCATGTTTTTATCATGTTTTGTATATTAGCACTAAGATGGCTCCCACTATAGTAGCGACTCATGAAAACCCAGTAATACCTGCATGAGACCCTGAGTTGCAGAGAGAAAGCAAGGGGTTGCAGTGTGATAGAAAGACCTGCCAGGAAGCAGAGCACCTGCTCGGTCCACAACTCATGTGACTTGAAAATTGATCTTGTCCCACATCGACCTCATTTTCTTTATTTGTAAAATTTTTCTTTATTTGTATTGCTATTTGTCATAGCAATAGCCCTGTCAATATTATTCCATGATCACTGAGATGCTAGTGAGCTCTTAGAGCATTCTTACATAATAATGTGAAAGAATGCATTTTCTATAAAAATATTTTCAGATTGCTATGAGAGCTATTAGTTTTAATATTCATATTAAAGTGAGTAGATGTTAAACTTTGCTATCAATGAGCCACTCCCATCTACAGTACTTGCCCCACCCTCTGCAAAAGAAAATCGTGATAAACAGTTTTCCTCAAGCTTTCACTTTTTTTTAACTAAAGGTTTAAGTTTAGTTTTCTGATGTTGAAAAATAAGCCAAAGTGGTAATATAATAGGAATTCAGTGTAATTCTACATAATTTAATGTTTCTCCTAGATAAGTTAGCATAATAAATGTGTTTCTTCTCTTGGGGTTAATTTTAAGTTGGACACTTGGGGAAGGCAGCAGGCTTCTGAGTGGTAGAGACCATACAGGCTTCAAGAGAAACATCATCATCACGATGAGTTTGGTTTGACTAGATCTGCTCTGGAGTTTGACCCTCATGACTTGGGGTGGGTGGGTGGGTGGGGTAATGACTCCTGCTACTGTGGGCACTGCTCATGTGATAAAAGAAAGTATCATTGACCTGTGAGGCAATCAACTATTTACCCCAGCTGCTTTTCTAAATGATCAGGAACAATGCTTATGAATCTGTATTTGTCTCTTACTGTTGTCATGAGACATTACCAACCACTTGCTTCTTTAGAGCAATACAAGTTTATTTGTCTTGTAGCTTTGAAAGTTAGAAATCTGACACATGTCTCACTCAAACCAAATACCCTGCCATCAGATAGATTCAGACTCATGGGACATGATGGGGAAGGGTTGAAGTGCCCCTGTGGATTTCTGAGGTGGTATCATGTGGAAAGACCAGAAATCCTTATCTTTCTCCAGCTGAACAGGTTGATGGTTTTGAACTGCTGACCTTGTGATTACTAGCCCAACACATAATCTACCATGCCAGCAGGGCTCAAGGAAATGCTCCTTCTAGAGGTTCTAGGGCAGACTCTGGTCCTTGCCTTCTTTACTTCGTGGAGGATGTTACATGCATTGACTTGTGGCCTCTTCTTCACATCCTTCTGACCTGTGACCCTCGTGACTCCATCTTATGAGCACCCACATGATCACATTGGACCCACTCAGATCATCCAAGATTATCTCCCCATTCAAGGGCCATAACTTAGTCACATTTTACGAAGACTCTTTTGCTATTTAAGGGGATCAAGACATCTTGGTGACCTGTTAGTCTACATGGGATCAATCCTTCCTTGTCATTCAGATACCCAAATGACTCCTTCCAGGAGAGGTCTTTCGATGACCTTAAATCCTCACGTATCTTGTCACTCTTCAGAGAATTGCCTTCTCTCATAACTATGAGAGTGTTATGTTTGTTCTATATGTTGATTTGAAAAATATTAATGTTGACCTGCAGAGGCATGAGCAGATTTCTTCACCACCATGCCCTTCACATCTCAATAGCTCTTCTTGCTTGGTAAATCTCAATAAAAGTTTATTGAATGAATCCATCTGTATGTAGTCTCAGAAAGCCTGCTTTCCATTAAAGTCTTACTAATTGATGTTCTGCCTTTCTTATTGTGGCACTCGGTGGCTCAGTGAGTTAAGGGTTGGGCTGCTCACCACAGGCTCACACCTGCTCGTCGCTGAGGGGGGAGATGAAGCTGTCTGGGCCTGTAAAGTCTCAGAGGCCTTAGGGAGCAGCCCTGCTCTGTTCTCCGTCTTCTTGGTTGTTAGGAGTTGGAAGTGAGTGCAGGGCACTGCGTTTGGTTTTCCTGTGGTGAAAAATGAAATGGAAGCACCAATTTCTATATAACGGTGAAATACTGTCAGTATATTTTATTTCAAATTAAAATATACAAATTCCTTTATGGCACGTGACAAAGATCAATGACATATCAGATTCCAGGTGGAACTACAGGAAAATAAAATAGAAAGATTACACAGATTTAGTGCAAATGGCAAAAACCTTGCCAAAAAATTACTTTGATCCAGGCCATAATTACAGTACCAGGGTGTCCATTCCTCCGGCCTTGTTCTCCATGTTTTAAATATTAATATTTCTAATTCAAAGGAGATGGAGATAATATCTGTTATAAGTGCCAAGGAAGAGTGGAATAGGGAGCGGTTGATATTAACTGAGGCATCAATTCTGGTAAGCAGAACTTTCCTTAGGCCATTCTCAAAACATCACTGTTAGCATTTCAAGTAAATGAGAGAATGGGTAGGCAGAAGAAACAACTTCATCTGCTGACACAGTCTTAAGAACAGTTCTGATGGAAGATCTGAATTTCTGTAAGTAGGTAATGTATAGCTGATCCAATCAGTCAGGAGATACTAATTAAGTACATGCTGCTGGTTAGTACTGAGGCCCTTATGTGGTGAGGAGGAACAGAAAAGAAGGCAGGAGTAGGGAAACTTTCATCAGAGGAACTTGATCTGAGTCTTGAAGATATTTGAAGAGTACCATTGTTAGGAACTGTGTTCTGCTGCCTTGACTAGAGAGACTAATCCAGGGATATGCATATGTGTCTAAGAGAGAGCTTTTTATCACAGAGCAATTGTATATCGAGAAAGCATCCCGACCCAGTTCAGATCAAGTCCATCAGTCTGATATTAGTCCATATGTCCGATACTCATGCATCATTTCCTCTTTAGACTCATGCAACACATGCAATGTTGCCAAATGCAGGAAGATCATAGGTCAGTGGGTGCAAAGTTGTGTGGATCCAGTGGCAGTGGAGGCATCTCCAGGCCTCTGCGATCAGCATGGCTCCGTGTGGCTTGTCAACAGGAAAGTGAGATAGAGAGAGAAGAAAGGAAGTTCCCAAAATCTTCATGAGAGGGTCACAACTTGATTGACAGGCTAAACTCCACCTATTCATTCTTTTATCAAGTTGATACAAAATTGTGTAACTACCACAGGTGCTATTCACTCGGTTCCAACTTACAGCCACCCTAGGCATGAGAGAACAAAATACTGCCTGGTCCTCACAGTTTTTTTTTTTAATTCATTTTATTGGGGACTCATACAGCACTCATCATAATGTATACATACATACATACATACATACATTGTGTCAGTAGTTACATCTTTTCTGGGATGGGGTGGGGTTCTTTTTTTTTGATATATTCAAGCCTATTGTTATAGTCACTGCATAAATTTGTCTCATCCATGGTCTTTGTCTTTTTCATCAATCCTTTTTTTTTTTAATTGAGCATGGCATTCTTTTCTCTAGATCTTGTCTCACATGTTCAAAATATGTGAGACAAAATCCCACCCTATCACTTCAAAGGAGTCGTCTGGTCATATAAGTTTCGAGACATATTTCATTGTTCTTCTAGCAGTTCATGCTACTTTCAATGTTCTTTACTAGCACTCTAATTCAAATGTATCCACTCTTCTCTGGTCTTCCTTATTCTTGTTCAGCTTTTATATGTCTATGAAGTGATTGAAAATACTATTTTCTTGGTCAGGTGCACCTTAATTCTTAAAGTGACATCATTTTTTGAACTTTAAAGTGGTTTTGTGCAGATTTGCCTAATGGGATGTCATTTAATTTCTTGATTGCTGCTTCAATAAGCATTGGCTGTGGCTACAAGTAAAATGAAATCATTGCATGTTCAATCTTTTCTCCCATTTATCCTGATGTGTTCTATTGGTCTAGTTGTGAGGATTTTTTTTGGGGGGGGGCATCACTGCCCTCTGGTGGTCATGGGAGCTACCCAATGCTGCTCCTGAGAGCCGCCACTGGATTTGAACCCCCAAGCCCGCGGGCTGCAGTCCTGCACTCAACCGCTTACGCCACTGGGGCTCAGCCCGAGGATTTTTTTCTTTACATTGAGTTGTAATCCATAGTGAAGACTGTAGTCTTAGCAAGTACTTTTCATTAGCAAGTACTTAGCTAACTCTTCTTCACATTCATCTGTGTATGATTGGTTGTTATATTCCTTCTTCTGACCCTGATGGAACATTCTTCTTCGTGTAGTTCAGTTTCTTGGCTTATTTGCTCAGCACACAGATTTAATAAGTATGGTGAAAGGATACAACCCTAATTCAGATGCAACTCTGGTCCTCCCTTTTCCTGATTTTAGATCACACAGTTTTCTTTCTTTTTTGCACAGTTTTAATCATTGTGTTTGAATATGGTTTACATACAGGTTTGGTGGGAGTACAAAGAAATGTCCTTTAAGTACTATTTTTTTGCTCTAGGATGGATTCTCTAGAGAAGTAAAGCCAATGAAGTTTACATATGTATATAGAGAGATACATTTTTTGTCAACAAAATAGTTGACTTACACAGTTATAATGGTGAGCAAGACCAAGTCCAAGTCTGCACAAGCTCCAAATTTATGAGTCAGATGTTAGGCTAGAGACCTATATTGACTCATGTCGCTGCAGAGGTTGATGAGCTCAAGATTGGTAGGAAGACGGTAGGCACCATAGTGGATACAGAGGTGTCTGCAAAGGTGAATGAATCCAAGGCTGACAGGTTAGGTGGCAGGCCACTGATGATGCCCAGGGTTTGCAGGCAAATATAGCAAGGTGTTATCAAGTCCAAAGAACTAGAGGTTTATGTGTCAGATGCAGGGTGCAGCCTGCCCCACACCCCAAATCAGCAAACTTTTCACAGTGTTCGCTTACATTGGGAGCAGATTATAACTCCAGAGAAGATGTATTTTCAATTGAAGGTATCTGGGTTGTGATCAAGGTAGGGGTGTTGCATCACACCCTAATTTCCTTACAGTGGTTGATCTGCTCATAGCAGATCCAGTTATGGAGGTGATTATATTGTATTCGGCCACAACACGGGAAATTACTAGGTCTTTGCTGCCAAGCAACTGAGAATCCTGGCCTAGTCAAGTGAACACAAGACTTAGCAGAGGAATGTTTCCTTACTTGTTGTTGTCCTTGTCATCGTCCTCGTCATTTATCCTCATGAGGAGCTGTCCAGTTGGTTCCTACCCATCGCACAGCAGAATCACACACAGCCCGGTCCTGTGCCCTTCCCACAGCTGCTCCCGTGCGTGAGCCCATTGTTGCAGTCGCTGTGTCAGTCCATCTTGCTGAGAGCCATCCTCTTTTCTGCTGTCCCTCTCCTGACGTGTCCAAAATAGGTAATCTGAAGTCTCACTGCCCTTGTCTCTAAGGAGCACTCTGGTAGTATTTTCTTTCAAGATAGATCTGTCTGGCCATTTAGCACTTCATGTACTTTCAATATTCTTCTCCAGCACCATAATTCAAATGCATCCATCCTTCTTTGGTCTTCCTTGCTCAGTGTTCCACTTTCACATGCATGTGAGATAGCTGAACTACCATGGCTTGGGACAGGCGCACCTTAGTCCTGAAAGTAGGACTTCCGGTTTTGAAAAACCTGCTGGTTTTCCAAAATCCTAAGAGGTCAGGTGCAGCAGATTTACCCAGTGAAACTTTACTTTTGGTCTTTTGACTGCAGCTTCTAGAAGCATTGACTGTAGATACAATCAAGACAAAATCCTTCAAAACTTTGCCGATTTCTCCACTCATCACAATGCTATTTATTGGCCCAGTTGAGTTGTAGTCCACATTGAAGGCTGAAACCCTTGATCCTCATCAGCAAGTTGCAGTTGTTAATTAGTCATGCTTCAATCCCGATGCCACACTCATAGAATGCAGCCTCTCTCATGATTTGCTCAGCAGGCAAGTTGAATACATTTGGTGAGAGAATGCAACCCCGACACACACCTTTCCTGATTTTTTTGAGGGGGCACCACTGCCCCCTGGTGGAGTAGGAGCTTTGCTCCTGGAGAGCTGCTGCTGGATTTGAACCGCCAACTCGGTGGGCCACAGTCCTGCACACAGCCACTGCACCACCAGGGCTCAGCCCTCTTTCCTGATTTTAAACGATGTGGCTTTCTCTTGTTCTGTTTGCACAATGCCTTTTGATTCATGTAGTTCTGCACATGTGTAAAGTAAAGTGTTCTGGAATTTCCATTCTTAAAGCGATCCATAGTTTGTTAGGATCCATGGAGTTGAATTCCATGGCCTAGTCAATAAAACACAAGTAAAGAACTTTCTGGCATTCTATCCTTTCAACCATGGCCTCCCTGACATCAGTAATGATTTGTTTGACCCACATTCTCTTCTGAAACCAGTTTGAACCTCTGGAAGCTCCCTGTCAATGTACTGTTGAAACCATTGTTGGATGTTCTTCGGCAACATTTTACTTGCATGTGACATCGATGTCATTTTATAGTTTGCACATTCTGTTGGGTCACTGTCTTTGGAGTGAATACAAATAAGGATCTCTTCTAGTCTGTCGGCCAAGTAACTTCCTTCCAAATTTCCTGGCATAGACGAGTGCTTTCAGTGCTTCATCAGCTTATTGGAACATTTCAGTGGGTCTTCCATTAATTACTTGTTTTGGGCTAGTATTTTCAGTGAACTTCTTCCTTCAGCATTGCTGGTTTTTGCTCACATACTTCCTTCTCAACTGGTGGAATGTTGACTAGTTCTTTTTAGTACAGTGACTCCATATTCTTTCCATCTTCTTTAGATGCTTTCAGCTTTATTCAATATTTCGCTCACAGAATATATTATCTATAGTTTGTTACAATCCACAGTCAAATTGCATTCTTAATAAAAATCTAGCTGGTTGCCTCTGCTTCCAGTCAAGGCTCATCTGATATCAGTAATGGTATCCTCTACTACATGTCCTCTTCAGAATCTGCTTTGGATTTCTAGATGATCTCTTTTGATGTACTATCACAGTCATTTAAAAATTATCTTTTAAAAAAATCCTACTTGTGTGTGATAGTAAAGTACTCTTTGAACAGGTTTGCATTCTGCTATTTCACTTTTATTTGGAACGGGCATGGACATGGCTATCTTCCCATCAGTTGACTAGGTCGCTGTCTTTTAAATTTCTCACATAGACTGCTGAGTACTTCCAGCTTTGTATCTATTCGCTGAAACATGTTACTTGGTTTTCTGTCAATACGTTCAGCCTTGCTTTCAGTAGTCCCTCAGCGATGCTTGAATTTCTTCCTTCATTGTCATCAATATTTGTCACGTGGCACCTCATGTAATAATTTGATCATGGACTTAGTTTTTCGTACAGTGACTCTGTACTCTGTGTAGTCCTTTTATCTTCTTTTTACGCTTCATGAATTGTTCAACATTTTGTTCATAGAATCCTTCAATAATGCACCTAAGTCTTCATTTTATTTTCAGGTGATGGCCCCAAATTAAAAGAAGTCACACTGAACATAGTTTGTTGAATTGAAAAGTGAAAGAGATCATTGTGCATACAGATGAGGTGTGGTTGAGTTCTTGAGGACTTGTGTACCATCATGCTTAAGTGTTTGGGATCTGATTGTGGGGGATCTTGAAATACAGATAGGGAAGTTTTAGAATTGGTACAGTTGAAAATCTGGATTTGACAGATGGGTTTTAGAATAGAGATAATTTTAGAACGAGGAAATATAAACTGTGGCAGATGCAAAAATGGATAAAAGCTGTGGCTCCAAGACCTATTAAAGAATAAAAAAGAAACCAGAGTTTGGTAGTAAGGGTGTTAATTGAAGAGACCCATGGAGTAGCTTACTCTCCATCTTCCATTCTTAAATCAGTTACAATATCCCACCTCAAACACACGTGTACGTTCTGTGTTTGTAATTCTTCATAACTTGTAAATAGTTGATGTAATGGTTCTAAGTACAGTACTAGACTAGTGGCATTGGTCATTGTAAGGAGTTAAAGCTGAATGTGTAATGATACTTGCAGATATTTAGATAGTTCTTCATTGTTGGAGTTATATGAAAATTAGAATGTGCTAGCAACTAAGGCGCAACATTCTCTTGTTCTTATTTATGACAAAGTTTCTAAAACAGAAGCAATAAAAGACCAACTCACCCTTTTCACCTGAATGATACCACAGCGTAGGGATGACTGAGGTGTTCTTCCTGTCTCACCGGATCCTGAATGTTCTTTCCTGTGGTGCCCTGGTTTCTAGGGAGCTCCATCTGCCTCGCATGCTAGACAAATACAGGTGTTTCTTAGGTGATTGTCGTCCCTAACATAGTGCTTGCTGTGTTCTCCTTCACTTTTTAAGAATAAACATTTATTTTAGAAATTACATGTAATTTCTACAGAAACATGTAAACAAAAATGTTCAAAAGCTTTCTAATCCAATTGCTTAGGTAGAACTATTGTTAATAGCTAGGATTGAAATGGAACACACAGAATTTCTTCCTCCTTTCTTATCATTTCATATGCATTTTTATTCAAGAGGTTATTATTACTTCTAAGAACACTATATTTTTGGGTTTCGAGTTCCTAGACATAGTAAAATATAAAAAGGAAATTTATTTAATGTAGGGTGAGATGAATGAATTTGAGTCTTCTCAGAAGTGATATGTGTAACAACTTGAAATAAACCAGAAAGATTGGGACACTTGTCTTTCTTGATTGGGTAGTAGATTATTTCTGATAGGTGAATGTTTGTCTTCTAAGTTGGTACATATTTTTCTTTTCTATGTTTTCATTTATTATCCATGCTGAATTCATTTTCTCATTTATGATTTTGTAAACATTTTAGAATGGTCATATGAGATACCATCTGACTTCTGTGACTGCGCAGTAAATATCTTTTATCTTTTTGACATTACAGTTGACTCACGTTGACCAAGCAACCTTCCAGGTTGATGCCTTTGGAACATCATTCATTCTCGATGTCATATTAAATCAGTAAGTTTTTCTTTTATTTTTTTCCCTTTGTGCTTCACTCACTTTCCAGATACTAATTGAATCCATGGTTTCTCTTCTGTAGAGCTTTGTTTGTTACTATGTTGTATTACAACTACTAATATCATCAATTTAGTACTAAATTTAGAACTATTCTGTCAACTATATGTAATGAAGAACAGCAAGTACAGGAAATGCATATGTATTTGAAGTAGGGTAGTTGTGACACATTTAAGGTTCAAAGTAAGGTGAAGAGCAAGAGCTGCTCCATTATTTTGCATAAGAATAGAGGTGACCTGTCTCCTAAGAATGTCAGTAAATATTGGAAATAATACTTTGGGCCTTAAAGCATCCGTCTTAACAACCAAAGAAAGAAAAAAGTTCCATTTAATGTTTACTACTTAATGATTCGTAATTCCACACATTGCCTGATACTCATTGTGCTTTGACAGGGAGTAGATTTCTGTCAGGATTAAGATAGTAGGAATATTCGGTAGGTACAGTATACTTTTGAAAATAATCAGTTGTAAACTTAGGACTTTGGGTTCAGAATCCTAGAACTTTAGGTTTGGAAGAGCCTTTTATTAACTACGGAGTCTAATTTCTTGCTTTTAGGTAAGTGTGGCTTTAATCAGAGGACATTTAATTGTCTATTCACATTTTTGAAAGAGACTTCTTGTGTTAGGCTGGGTTGTATAGAGAAACGGAGCCAATGATACTCGTATGTGTATAAGAAAGCTTGATATCAAGAAGTAGTCATATATCAAGAAGGCATCCTAACCCAGTCCAACTCATGTTCATAAGTGCAATCCAAGCTAGGGTCCTCATAAGACTCATGTAGCTGCAGGGTGCTGACACAGAAAGATGAAACTTGAAGCAGAATCTCAGGCCAGTGGGTGCAGCCAAGTCAATCCAAAGTTGATACAAATGTGGCAGGGTATAACAGCTCTGAGGGTTGTGTGGCCCACAAGGGGCTGACCCTGGACGCAGTTAGACTCCTAGCAAGACGGTGGGGGAGGGAATAAAAATAAAAAATGAAGAGCTGATACCAAGACTCAAATAGAATGGACTGGACACCTCCTGTTGGAAGGGCCCCACCGTCTCTCTTTCATGTCCCCTTGATAATTTATAAATTATTTTTTCTCCTATGTTTTACACTGACTGCTGTCACCTTTCACCCACTTTTCTGCTGTCTATCCCCCTGGGAGGTGGGACAAATGATGATTATTATTAAGATTGGTTACCCCTTCCACTCTCCCCACCTCCCTTACCCTCCTAGTATTGCTACCCCCCTTATTGGCCTTGGATGTTATCTGTTCTGGATTTCCTGTGTTTCGAATGCTTATCTGGTCTAGCCAGGTTTGTGAGATACAAATGGGGTTATGATAGTGGAAGCATTAAAGAACTAGAGGAAGGTTCTGTTTCATCAGTGCTGTATTAGACCTCTGTTTCCACTGCCTCATCCACCTGTTCCCTTCTTCTGTTTTATTTAAAAAATAATACTCATTACTATTTAATATGTAGGTTGACTTATGTGATAATGCCATTTTACAGGTCACACCTTAAGTTTTCAGCTGTTTTATAAAGTCAGATAATCCTATCTATTCTGTTTATTGCCCTTTTACTCCCACTAGAGTGTAAGCTCCTGAGCTCGGAGATTTTCTTTCCTTCACTGCTGTAACCTTCACATAGAATTCCAGGCTAAGAATTCATATTGGTCCAAAAACCAGAGGTTGGAATTAGGCGTGGGATAACATATAACCAGTTGGGGAACATCAGAAAATAAAATGTTGATATATATATATATATATATATATATATATATATATATATATATATCTAGACCTGAGTGAGAACACAGGTTCCTGGTTATCTAGTTCAGTGACTTCCCCATTTCTAAGTTTGGTAGCTCCCATGTGTTCTGGTTCTTGACAGGGTGGATTTTCTGTCTGTCAGTACTGGAAGAAAAAAGAATTTATTGATTTTGCCCAAATGCTATCATTCCTGTTAAAAGCTCTGAGCTCAGAAATGTTTTGTTTCTGAAGAAGAAACACATATGGCCATCGTTATCAGAGCATGAAGCAAAGAATGTGAGAGAAGCATACTTTCTGTCTGTTGAGCGTTTTTATTCTTATTGTCATAAAAGTTTGAAATTATAATCTTAATAAACACTCAAGTAATAGTATAATTGGAGGCTGCTTGGTTTGGGAAAATAATTTCCACTTGAGATTGATATAAAGCATAGTGTGTGAGTAGCTGGTTTTCTTTATATTGTTGACAGCCACAATGATTTGATAGTCTCTAAACATTTTTATAAGGATGTTTCTCAGCTTCAGCTTCTATTTGTCTTGTGGTTCGGTTGGTTGTGAGCAGGAAGGTGAAAACTGAAAATGCTTCTTGAATGTGATGCGACATGGGAGTCTTTTTTTAACCAGAGGCAAGTTGAGTAAGTATATTTATAATTGCTAGAGTCTAGCCTTAGAACAGATTGAATATTACATGTTTTGAGATTAGAATGGAAAGGGAAATATCATTAAATAATATTCTTTATAAATGTTCAGTAAACAAGCTTATCTACACTTACATTAAACAAGAGGAGTTCACACATGGGGTATGTAACTTCTACAGGAGACAGATGGAGAACACGGAAAGGTTAATAGCGAAAAGCACAGCCAGTTCTTGTTTTGTAAAAATTTTCAAGGAAAGCATGGGAGGCAATTTGCCATTCCTTGTGGGGGTCACACAGTTGAGGGATTTCACTCGTTAGGACAGATATATTAATAAAACTAAACATATGGCTTGGCCTAGCCTGACCTAGGTAAGCCTGAGGCTGTGTTAGATCATTTGAGGTCAGTGACTGATAATGCATTCTATTGGGAAACATTCCTTAAAAAAAAGAAAAGCCTTAATAAAAACATTGGACTATATTATCTAAGTAATTCTGAGCAATTCAGGCAAGTCTTTTCCTGTAAATCACTTGTTTCTTTTTCAAGAAGTGGATAATTAAACTTCCCAAAGAAATGAAACAGCATTAAAGAAAATTTCTTTCCAGTACCCCCTGATATTTATGCATAAAAATTTATTATAGAGGCCCTGACTGAACAAACCTCCTAACATAGCCCCCAACCCCCAGCAAATACTCCAGATGAAATATAGTTGATTGTTTAGCCTGTGAAACATATCATCAGAGAGGATGGACATTTTTAAAGTAATTCTGCTGACCAACCCTTAGATCTTGCATGATATATCTCCTAAGTTTTTATAATCTTTTTAAGATTTCTCTGTTTTTGTATTTCAGCAGTAATGAAATAGTTTCTCATACTCTGTGATCCTCATACCTTTCTCTGCTGTTCCTGTTGCACAGTGGGATTGGAAGGAAAACCAGGACCTGAGATTAGAATGGAAAGGGAAATATCATTAAATAATATTCTTTATAAATGTTCAGTAAACAAGCTTATCTATACTTACATTAAACAAGCAGGACATATGCCAGTAGTTGGGGTTCTCCCTGGAGGATGGAGATGGTCTGGAGAGAGGGGTGATGGAGAAACAGGTCAAGGTCAAACAAGGAACATCCAAATTCTGCTTACACAAGCAACTCCGGCTTGTTTTCTCTCTCGCTTGCTTTCTGTTGTGACCCTCAGATTTGTAGGGGAAACAGAAATATAGTGGATCAAAGATCTGGTATGAGTTCAATTGAAATTATAAGTTAGCTCTAGAAGCATCTCATTTATGAGGAAAGTCAATAAATATTGCTGCAGAATCATAGACATTCATTAAACCAAAATGTCAAAGTGTGAACCTATTGTTTCTGGACATATCTTCCATCTAGGTCTATACATTAAACATATTTTTAAATTGTGAGTTGAGTGAGGGTTTACCGAGCAGATCAATTTATCACTCAACAATCCATATTAATTTGTTTCATTTCATTGATTCCAGCCCTCATAATGCAATATCACTTATCCTAATCCTACTTTCTCCCTGCATCTCATATTTCCAGTGCTTCTTCTTTCTTAACCCTCCAAAATTTTCTTCTTAGGTAAACTTTACCTTCTGTGTCTAAACTGGTTGATTATTCTAGAGTGTGTACCTCCTCAGGTTACTGTTCCCCTAATAGACTTCTCTATCATTTGACTGAAAATTGATTCATGAGATGAGTTCATTTCTAGACCTGCAGCTGTCTAGCTGCTATTACCACAGAGGGTCTTGCTAGACTCTATTTGACTAATTAGTCTGGTCTCCTTTATGATTTTGAGCTTTGCTCTCTATTTTTCTCCCAATCTATCCTGAACCTCCTACTGTGATTAATTTTAGAACAGTTGGCAGTGATACTATCTAGTTCTTTCAGTCTATGCGTTGTGGAGGCTAATGTTCACGTACGTGGTCTGTTGGTTGTTTGGACCAATTCTTTTCACGCATCTTTGATTTTTGTCCATCTGCTTTGCTGTGGACAGGGCCAGGACAATACATGCACCTTAGATGGCCATTCACTAGGTCTGTGCACTTATGATTTTTTGGTCTGTGCACTTCCGAAGACCACTTTTCAACCTCCTTGACCTTTTCTTAAGATTTTAGTCTCTTTGATTTCTACCACATCGAAACAGTAGTTTTGGCACACTTCAGGGTGTTAGATCGCTCCTTTACAATCTTCATTGAGTTTGGGTAACAAAATAACTACTGAAAGGCAAGATCAGGTCTTTAGAGTGGAGAGGGAAATGTGTCCCAAGGGACTTCTTGTGGACAGCCCTTGCTACCTTTAAAGAATGAGCAGGTGTATTGTGATGAAAAAAAAAATTCCTCAATGCAAACTTCCTGGCCTTTTTCTTACCAATGTACTTGTTGGTTTTCATAAGACGTCTTCATAATAAGCCCTCATAATCACACTATCTTTGAAAAAAAAATTGTTTCTTTGGAATCTTCCTCAAAAAGTAGCCATAATTTTCTGAGCTGTTCTCTTGATCTTTAATTTAATTGGTCCAGCAGATCCCCCGAAGAACCTTGGTGTCACTGTCTGGTCAGTGTTGGACTGCTAACCACAAAGTTGATGGTTCAAACTTACTGTATGTTTCATTCTCATGATAACTGAGGCTGTCACCTTCTGTAAGGGTTTACAGGCCCAGAAGTCAGCTTGATGGCAGTGGGTTTGGTTTTCTGGGCTAGTAAAGGTCTTTGGAAGACATTGTTTTGGTTGGACCTTCTTTTTGAAAGAACCCTAAGGAGATTTAGGTCTTATGGAGAGGAGTTGTCCACAGTCATCCACTGATCATAGAGACATGGTTTAAACAAATTTCGTTTGGAACAACCCTATGTATATATGACCTGGAATCCTGGCAACACTTTTTTGACCTTTCCTCATTCTTAAACAGGCCCCTTGCACTGTGGTTGATTATGAGGATAAAAGTAAGTCATGCTTTAGTGCTTGATGTAATTAAACTATGAAGTATGATACCTGTATTAGCCCCCACGACCACCAGAGGGCAGTGATGCCCCCCAAAACTAAACTAAACAAAACAACAAAACAACAAAAACTGTACTATGGGAGACATTGGATAGTGTGTGATATGATAAAATAATAATAATTTATAAATTATCAAGGGTTCACAAGGGAGGGGAGAGTGGGGAGGGAGGGGGAAAATGAGGTGCTAATACCAGGGACTTAAGTAGAAAGAAAATGTTTTGAGAATGATGATGGAAACAAATGGGCAGATGTGCTTTGCATACAATGGATGTATATATGAATTGTGATAAGAGTTGTATGAACCCCCAATTAAATGATTAAAAAATAAAATGAAAAGAAGCAAAAGCAAAGAAACTATACTACTACTCTTAACTTATTGACTATCTCATAGCTAACATTTCAAACTTCTAATAATAGTAGACTGGTATGTTTTTTAATTATTTTGTGTATTGATGATATATTTCTGGTAGTATTAAACACTGAGATGTTGATAGATAAGGTTGTATGTCAGCTTGTCTAAGCCATGCTTCTCAGTGTTTGAGAATTATGTAATGGTACAGGTTGGCAGTGATGTGATGTAGTCACCCACCCTTTTGTGAGGTGATGTGGCCATTTTTACATAAAACTGATTTTTGAATAACAACCTAAACGTTTGGATCTAGCTAGGTCAGGTAATGAGAGGTGGGTATAAAAACTAATGATGTTATATGAGGATGATGAATAACAATAGGTGAATAACTGATTATCTTACGGCTCAACTAAATTCATTTTGGTAAATATTTGTTCATTTGTACATTTAATGTCAAATTTCTATATAGAAGACAAATCTGTGTTGGATATGGAATACTTTGGAGTCTTATCATTAGAAAATTTATATTTTAGAGTATATTTACACAAATAACTGACTTTTTAAAAGAGCACTAAGTGCTAATAGCCCCTATATTAAAAACTAAGCAGAAACAAAGAAAAAGGTATTTAGTGAGCGAGCTTCTAGCCAGGAGAGTGAATACTGGACATAAGCTAATTTCAGAGCATGACCAGTGCCTTGATGGTGTGGCGAATGAGCAAAGGTGAGCTGTGGAAATGAAGGGTGCCACTCTAAGCACAGGGGTGTTCAGGGAAATGCTACCACTGAGTGATGGCATTTAGTATTTTTATTTTTGTAGTTTCTGCATATTTCATGTAGAGTCTTTTCTTGGGAATTATAATTTTTGTTACTATTGTGAATATAATTTTCATCATATTTCATGATATTTATCATATTTGTTGGTGCTGTATGAAAACAATTATGTTGTACCATACTGAATTCACTTCCTTAACATCGTCAGTGATTTTTAATTGTTTCTTTTGAGCTGTTGTTTGACAGTATCACCTGAAAATCACGAAAGTGTCCTTTTTCTGTCTAAAATGTTTCATTTGATTACTAGTACTAATCTTGTTTTTTTTTTCTAGAAACTTTTTAATTTAGTGGTAATGGTATCTTTGTATTGTTTCTTCTGGTAATAGTAGTATTCATTCTTTCGTGTGGTATTTATTTTTTGTTTGAGAGAGATGAGCTGGATTATACTTTTTAAAAGTATACTATGATTCATTACCTTTATTCCCATCTCCTCCATTTTAAGGATGAGTATTAAATTTTATTGAATGCGTCTGGTCAAGTGAATAAATGGGCTTTCTTATTTGATCTATTATTGTGATTTATTGTATTAATTTGTTTCATTCTTAAAACTTATTCTTGGCTTCAGAAGATAAATTCTGCTTTGTCATGTTGGATAATTCAGTACTGCAACCTCTCTAGTTATGTTGCTAGCCTCTTTAGTTATTAATCTAAACTGGAATTATACTTCCAAGTGGTATCTAAATAATTACTGACAAGACCTGGCTGGCCTTTTGGCTGTATATTTTCTCCTTCTGTGTTTCCCTCAACTCTGTCTGACATTTTCCTTCTCTTCCCTTTCCCTTTCAACTTGGTTCCTGCCTGTAATAGATCCCCTGCAGTGACCTTCATCGAGCTCCTCTCCTGGGCAAAGCTGCCCTCACCAGGGATAGCCACTAGCATATGCTGAGAGCTGTTGCTCAGAGAACCCACAGACCCACACCATCCACAGTTTTTGCTTGGCACACCAATTGGTTGAGTGTAAATATGAAAATGGCAAGTCCATTCTTTCCCTGGCCCAAGCCACTGGCCATTCTGACCACAGGATGAAAAGCAGTGGGAACATCCATTTTCAGGAAGTGATACTAAACCCTTGCTCTTTGTGTTATCAGATCCCCATGACTTGATAGTATCTTTGCATGGGTGGTGATAGATGCCATAACTTGTTGGTTCTTCTGGCAATCCATGGTATATTTAATCTCTCCTATCACCGTAATTCAAATGCGTAAATTTTTCTTTGGAATTTATTACGTATTCCAGTTTTCACACACATATGAAGCAATTGGATGAAAATAACCTATGGGATGCCTACGTTTCCCTGTCGCAGTTTGTCCTCTAGAACAGTGATTCTCAACCTTCTCATGCCCCGGCCTTTCATACAGTTCCTCATGCTGTAGTGATCCCCCAACTCATAAAATTATTTTCGTTGCTATTTCCTAACTAATCTTGCTACTGTTGTGACTTGGGAGACCCCTCTAAAAGGGTCTTTTGACCCCCCAAATTGAGAACCGCTGCTGTAGAATGAGGTGAAGAATAGACAGGATTGTACAACTCTCTTGCTTTAGCTCTGACTCCTAATTTTCTCTGGTCAAATGCTGAGACAAAGACAAACACGGTTTTTCAGGAATAGAGGCCAGTAGACATCAAAGAGTTAAGGCGTAGCTCTCCAGTTAATCCCTCGAGGTAACTTGCAATAGCATTTCCAAGGGTTCTTCTTATAACTCGATGGACTTATTAGCAGAACATGCCCAAAGTAAAAGGAATTTAGCTCAATTGAAAATTCTAGTCTCAATCTTTGATTGCTACAGCTGATTGCGTTTTTTTGAACTTTTTTGGCTTAAAATTTTAAGATTCAATTTCTCTAGGTACCCTATTTCTAACTGCTGAAATAGATTTGCTGTTATGTCATGAAGAATTTTTTCATCTGCATCACAATGATACTGGTATTTGCCCCATTTGGGGTGCTAAAGTTTAAAAATTGGAAAATGAATTTTTCACGTATAAAAATTCTTAAACACTATATAATACAGTATAGGAATCACATGTGAATTTTTTAGTGTCTGTACGTTCACTAGTTATCTTGATAACCATGGAGACTTTCTAAGGCATAAATATTTGAAAAGATTTTTGATGGATAGTGACATATTCAAGGTTCCTATTTGTTTTTAAGTCATTTTTGAGAAATTGTATTTTTACAAAGAGTTGTCGATATCTCAGAGAGTTTAGTTTTTCAGTAGCATTGAAAAGAGTGTCGTTTTTTAATAGTATTAGGTGCTTTTAAGAAAATAATTTCTAAAATTCTCTTTGCACTTTTTTTGGGGGGGTGCATCACTGCCCTCTGGTGGTAGGAGTAGGAGGCCCAGCCTTTGGAGCTGCTGCTGGAATTAAACCTCCATCCCAGTGGGCTACAGTCCCGCGCACAACCACTACACCACCGGGGCTCAGCCCTCTCTTTGCACTTGTTATTAAATCTTTTAACCCAATCCTATTTTTATCCATACTTTTCTTATCAAATATATCATACATATTTTTGAGGACTTATTTATGACATAAATTGTGATACTTTTATTTATCAAACCACTTTCATGAGATATATTTTACATATCATAAAATTAACTCACTTTAAGTGTACAATTCAGTGATTTTCAGTAACTCTTTTGAGTCATGCAGCCTTCTCAGTAAATCCATTGTATTTCCTTCTTCCTTTTCTTTCATTCCTCTATGTGACTCCTCACTCACATGTACACTTAATTCCCATTACTATCCATACTGCCAGGCAGCCTCCACTTGTCTCTTTAACTTTGTCTTTTCTGGACATTTTGTATAAAAAGAATGATATGAGGTTTCTTATATATGACTGCTTTCACTTGGCATAATGTTTCTTGAAGTCCAGCTATCATGTAGCATGTACCAGCAATTTCTTTTATAAAAAAATACTTTATTATATTTTGAGTAGATGTTCCCTCATTTATATCATATTCCACAATGTGTTATATACAAAGTTTTTAATTGGAGTGCTACAGCACACTGAGTCTATTCGTCTAAACTATGCCGAGCCGTTAAGTTATTTGTAACTTGAGGCTAGTTTGAATACTGCTCTTGTGAACATTTACGTGCCAGGCTTTGTGTGGACATGTTCTGTTCTTGGATATCTAACTAGGGACTGGAGTTTCTGGGAAGTAGGGGACATCCTCATGTCAAAAGAATGACAAGCCTTCAGCTGCTGACCAAGAGGTTGCGGTTAGACCCTCTTCGCTGTCTTTCTCTTCTGCAGATCTGCTCTGAGTTGGAATCTGCTCACCAGCACATTCACAGGATAGTTCACTGTTTAACTTTTTGAGAAATGCCAAACGACTTGCCAGAGCAGACTTTGCTCTGTAGTGGTGCTTTGACTGTGTTCCTCTATAAGTCCTCCTTAACAAGGAGGGATTCTGTACAGTATAAGCAGAGTGGTAAGATTGTTACTTCCATGCCTTTCACAAGAAGCATGGAAAAATGTTCATACTTCTCATGGCGTGTATCTCCTGCTCTGTCCTAAGCCAAGCCAATGCCATTAAGATCCTTTCGATTCACAGCATCCCAGTAGAGGGTTCCAGGATGGTACATCTTTCCTGTAGCAGATACCTAGTCCATCCCTCCTGGAGCAGCTGCTGCATTTGAACCTCTGAACCTAAGGTTAGCAGCCCAAATCCTAGGTTACACTACCACCGAGGTTCCTTTCCTTCAGAATAAAACTCCCCACCTCACCCCCCAAAAGCCCCCCAAAACAAACAAAAACTCTACCCATGAATCATGCATTGAACTTTTAAGGATAAAATTGACAGCCCACAGAACCTTCTATTTCTTAACAGTATCTTAAGTGAAACATTTCATGTTGTCATCTTTAAATAGTTTTAAGCTGTGAATTCCAAAACTAGACTTAATTCTCTCAGGCAGGATGTCTCCTGGGCTCATCCCAGGGTGACTTCAGTAGTAAGTGGGACATAGGCTTAGGCTGCAAATGCTGAGCACAAGGGAACCGGATTGGAAAGCACTAGAAGGGCCGTAAGGAGCCCTGGCGGTGTGCTGAGTTATGAGTTGGGCTGGTAACTGTGAGGTCAGCAATTCAAAAGCATCTGCTGCTCTGCGGGAGGAAGATGAAGCATTCTACGCCCACACAGATTTGCAGTCTCAGAAACCCACAGGGGCAGTTCTGCTTTATCCTATGGAGTCCCTGTGAGATGGAATAACCTTGATGGCAGTGAGGTTTGAGTTTTGTCTCTTGGGTTTGTCTGATAGAGCCAGGAATAATACAAGACAGAGACCAATGCTCACACTAAGACTTGGGGAAATGTTTCCTAAGGGGCATCTGAAAAGAATTTTAGAAACAATAGGACCCCAGAGGCTGGAGTTTTTGTAGAGTTCAGAAGGCAATCCTGGTAGATGAGGAGGAGGCTGTGCAGGGCTCGACTCAGCAGTTTTTAAAGGTTAGCTAAGAGCTGAGTGCAGTGGAGTTAGGTCCCTGTACACCCTGTACAATTTAAGCTTTCTGATCTCTGGTTTGTTTTTAAAAGTACAGCCTCAGTGCAGGCACATCATCCTCTGAGTAAATGGAAACGTGTTCTGGGATAGCTGTAATGTTTTAGTAGTTCCTCTTTTTACTTAATAGGGAGATCAGGAGATTCCCATCTAAATGCCAGCATATTATTTAAATTGGAAACAAAGTAATTGGTAAATTATTTAATATAACCAAGTCTATTTATGGTTCTTAGTTTTTAAGAAATTTTATAATTGCTATTTATATATTTTGAAATTATTGCATTTTTTTGTTACAGATGAATTATAAAACATTGAAGCTGGTAATGCAATCAAAGGTTTTTGCATATTTGCAGAGACATTCTTTGGAGGACTTTCAGTGGTTAGGTGGCATGTTGAAGATTAAATTATCAGAGATTGCTGTTATTTTTCTCTCTGGCGCCAAATTACTGCACTCTTTAAATAATGTAGCAGGGATTCTTCTTAATTACTTAGCTGTGTAGCTCAACACTTTGCAAGTACAGGGAATTGGTTTGCCCAGATTTAGCTAATAAAACATTTGTTTGTCATATAGCTGTTAAAATTTGGGTGATCAAAATAATTACAAAGTAAAAGACCGCATTTTGAATAATTAGAAGCATGTTCTATAATAGCTGTATTTGTTTTATTTTAAAGATTGTGTATTCCATTGAGTTGTAAGATATGTGCTTACCCCAGGTAAGAATACCATCTGCACAGAGCTGGTTTGTTTCTCTTTGTCTCTGAGAAATATTTTTTCACAGAAGTCTATATTTACATATATAAATATATCAATCTGTTAATTGCATGGTGAGAAATATGTATGATTTCTCATTCTTCACTTGCTGACATATGTTTTCAGCCAATCAGATCTGGTGATGCTGTAGTCTTTTGCCCAATGATGCATTTGCTACAGTAAAACCCATGAGAGCCAGAATTCAGTGGAACTGCGCTATTTTACTGGATATGCCAAGTTTTTGCCTTTTAAAGGGTGCAATTTTACCACATTTGTAGATTGCTTGTTTTAATGTAAAATATTTGCATTTTCCTTCTCTGAAAGGCTTTCCCTTATAGTGTAACCATTCTCGAGCAGAGAATGTAGCCATGCTACTCTGCTCTGACTTTTATTTGTTTAATACTGAACAGTTTGGGTCTAAGGTGGTATAAAAAGTATAATATTAAATATACTATTAAGAAACAGAGAGATTGCACATGCCAGTTATTAAAAATTGAAGTTTTAAGCCATTTAAGATTCATTTATTGTTTTTTCCTTTTCCAAGCAAAAAAGAATGAACAAAATCAAAGATTTAAGCAAAAAATCAGTTCAAAGACTAGTAGACCACACAAACCACATCCTCCAGTACCATGAGATCAGAAGAACTAGATGGTGCTCAGCTAGCTCTACCTAATCTGACTTGGATCAGAAGAGAAGGTCCTAGACAGAAAGAAAACGAGAAAATAAGAAAGTAGAACAAATTTCAGACTCGTGACCAAGATAAGTGGAACACCTGAAGACATTGGCCGTAAGATACTCTTCCCTTCTGGAACTGAGCCCACCCCTGTGGATCAACTGTCAGCCAAACACTGACAGCCTTATAAAGTGAATGGTAACACCCGGGAAGAGTGTACAATCATGTGAGCCCAAAAGGCAACCTTTGTCCTCCAACAAAGCCCAGAAAACAGAAAAGAGATAGCAAGAAGGACAAATGGAAACAGGAAACAGGAGAGGAGGAAGTGGATAGAAAGCTTTTATTTATATCTAGGGATTGCAACCAGTGTCACTAGATAAAATGCATGAATCGCTGAGTAGAAAACTAATTTACTTTGTAAATCTCTCACACACCTTCCCCCAAAATTGACAGCAGCATCTCAAAAGGTTATATGAAGAGTTCAAGGATAATGAATCTTGGTTAGTGGTGGAAGAAACATTTGAAAAAGATAACAAGAACAGTTGTACAACTTAAAGATATAGGCACGCCACTGAGAAGCACTTGTAAAATTTGTTGAAGTGGTGGATTCTTTGCTGTTTATATTTTCACCCCAAGGAATGGTAACAATAAATTAAGGCTAACATTTTTCTAAAGTAGAAGCCTTATAGAGGATCAAGGTTGTCCCTGGAAACTGGTAGAAGATAAAGGGCAGCATAGATTTCCAGGAGCACAAGGTAAGAAGAGACAGCAGCAAGGGCCTGCTGTGCTTTGATATTCTGGACTTTGTTCTGCTGTGCACAGAGTCGCCATAGGGTAGGAGCTCACTGGATGGCACTTAACAGCAACAGCATATATTTCCTTAGTATATGTTCATATGTACATATAGATTGAGGTGAAAGTTGTATGGCAAGGAGCTTGCATGTTAATGGCGTATTTTCACATGTTATGTTTTATGTTTACAACCAAAACAACCAAATAGTGACCTTCTGGAATAATTACTTCACCTTATTTTTCATTTAAGAAATGTTGGGGAGATGGGGCCAATAAGTTCTGGAATGTAAGTCTCTACGAAGATTATTCTTTGTCCTAGTTCTTTTCTCTTCTGGTTCCAAGGCAGTGGTTCTCAACCTTTCTAATGCCGCGGCCTTTTAAAACAGTTCCTCATGTTGTGGTGACACCCCTGCCTCCAACCAGAAAATGATTTCTATTGCTACATCGTAAGTGTAATTTTGCTACTGTTATGAATCGGGGAACCCCTGTGAAAGGGTCATTTGACCCCCAAAGGGGTCGTGACTTACGGTTGAGAACTGCTCTTCTAAGGGCTCAGATGTCCTTTGCAGCAACCGGTAGAAGCAGGAGATGGGCCTCTTCAAGTCACAAACCCACATGAGTATAGCCCTCAGTAGATGTCATGATAAAGCCATTCCGGTGCAGGTGCTGCCCTTAGGTCCTAGGCTAGAGACTGAGCATTTCCACTCTATTCCTGTAAAGAGAAAGTGTAGTCACAGAAGCAAATATGCAAGACCCCCTACAAACTTGGCATATTTTTCTTTCTACTAAAGTCTCAAGAGGAGAAAAAAATGAATTATTTGCTTATGCGTCATTTCTAGAGTAAAATAAAAAAATATGTCAGACTTTTATAAGCTTTAACCAGAGATGTTGCTACACAGAAGTTTAAATATGGTTCTTTAAGGTAAACTATACGGTGTAGGACACTTGGAGGGATGTATGAGATGACAATATACTTTCACTTAGATTTGGACTCTGTTTTTAGATTAAAAACAACAGTTATAATAAATGTTCATGCATGCATATAGAACAGAAACAGATGGGGAATTTGAATAACTAATTTTTCAAGCCTTAGTTTAGGCTAATGATTAGTAAAAGTATGCTTAAAAGAAAGGAAAGGTGTTGTAGTTATATAATCCGGTGTCCATCTGAGGATTCAGAGTAAAGGGGTGGAGCCTGTCACTCGGATCATAGCCAGTGAGCCCTCTGTGTGGGCATGGGTTGTTTTCTTTATGTACAAGTAGTCTTTATGTAAAGTTCTTTCTTAGACACTCATGTAGGTGTATGAATTTGTTTCTCTAGTCTACCTGGACTAACACAGAAGCTGATAGAAATAATTCAAATCTAATTAAAGTATCATCTAATGTATATCCAGAAGTATAGTGCTATTTGATTGAATCTTTTATATCTTCTATATTTTGAGCATTGCATGGCCATAATTCTTATTTATAGTGAGAATCCTAGAATTTTTTCAGAAAAAGAAATTAAAAATCAGGCAACTTTGTATATAAAATGTAATTTTTATTATATTCTGATATAGAATTAATAATCATGTGCTATGTCATGGCTAATAGGAAACCATTTACATTTATTTTTCTTGGCTACTATGGCTAGCTTTGTTGTCAGTGATAATATGTCATTTAAAACAGTGAACTCTTTGTAGTCAATTCTCCAGTGCTTGTTGCTACCTCTGGATGTGACTTGAAGGAGAAAAATTTTTTCAATTGCTTGGTCTCTGTTACCGTGACTCATTCACTTATGTGTTAGCTCATGTCCGTGAAGCACTTGTGGAGCACTCTGCGCAAGTGGTCGACACTCTCTAGGTTTGGAGAGGTCATAGATGCATAAAAAGGCAATGACTCATCCTCAAGGCATTGCTAGCCTGGTCTGGTTAGCTAATCGTGTGAAAAGGCCGTGGTGGAGGTCGGGGCAAGTGAGAGTGGGAATGTGATAGAACTTTATTGAATAGCTTTGGGCTATTTGTTGATAATTTTTCTGCAGACATCACTGCTTGTTTGTGGGTTTTGTATTTTCCCACTGCGCCCGATTAAAACTCTTGCTTATTTATTAAAAAAAAAACCCTTTATATTGAAATATATATACTCATCAGTCCAAATAACATGAACATGAGTTGGTGATTCAGTGGTTTAAGGACTCAGCTGCTAATGGAAAAGTCAGCATTTTAAACCCATCATCCTCTCCCTGGGAGAGAGAGGTGTCAATCTTTCACAAAGACATATAGTCTGGGAAATTTTCTGGGGCAATTTTACTGTCATGTAGGGGTGCTCTGAGTCAGAATTGACTCAGTGGCAATGGACTTGCTTGGGATTTAATTTGCATAATTTTAAAACAACGATAAAGAGGACATGTTACTCAGACATAGGAAATTCCCATTACCCTCTAAGCCAGCAGTTCTCAACTCTTGGGTCGATCGAGACCCCTTTGGGGGCTGAATGACCCTTTCACAGGGATCACCTGATTTATAACAGTAGCAAAATTATAGTTATGAACTAACAACAAAACGAATTTTGTGCTTGGTGGGCGGCTACAACATGAGAAACTGTATTAAAGGGTCGAGGCATTATTAGGAAGGTTGAGAACCACTGCATGAGAGCTTTTGTTGTTCTCATTTCCTGCTACTTCAAGAGACCACAACGCAATCTGACATTTGTGATAATCATTGCATTGCTCTTCTTTATTATTTTCTCCTCTTTAATTCTGAGTCGATAAATTTTCAACCGGAAGGGAATAGTAAACTATGCCTCGTATTATGTACCCATTAAAACAGTTTAGAGTAACAGGAAGCATGCTTATGCTGTCGTGTTAAAAAAGTAAAACAGAACCAAACTCCCTGCCATGGAGTTAATTCTGACTCCTCGGGATCCTACAGGACAGGGTGGAACTACCCCTGTGAGTCTCTTTACTTATTTGTGGGATTAGAAAGGCTCATCTTTCTCCCTAGGGGCATCGGGTGGTTTCGAACTGCTGACATTGTGGTGATGAGCACAACATGCAAGCCTCTCAGACCTGCATAATCTATAGGATCCGGGTGATAAAAGGCCCAAGTGGTGTGAGGCTTGATTAACCAAGGCTTTCAACTTGTTCATTGGACCTCTGATAAATTGATTCAGAATTTACATTTTAACAAGATACTTCCCCCCACCCCAGAATCTTGTACAATGTAGATCCATATCTGCAAAGACTCAGTAGGGCTTGATCCTGAATGAACACGAAGCCCTATGGCTAGCTTTCTTATGAACATCTTTGTTTTTTATTGTGGTGACAATGTAAATGACAAAACATTTCCAATTCAACAATTGTGCATATCTAACTCAGTGGCGTTTTTTGCCAATTAGATTAGGATTGGCATGCTGTTAAACCATCATGACTAACAGAAGGTCATCTTTATAGTTTTGTCATTATAGATGCGTCCTTAAGTGCATAGGTAGTAGGTTTCTCCCTTTGTTCCTTAAAAAAAATCTGAATTATAGTATAGATTTTCTAAATTTAAGCAGTGTTGAAGTCATTTCAGTTATTGGCCAGGACTCAAACCCTGGTCTTGTGCACGAAAGGTGAACATTCTGTAAGTGAAACATCCATGTCCCTATCAGAGTGATTCCTAATTGCCCTCACTGCCATGGGGTGGGTTCCGACTCGGTGACCCTGTAGAGCTGTAGAACGCTGGGTTTCTGAGACTCTGAGGCATTCTCCCTGAGAGTAAAAAGCCTCATCTGTCACCGAGGAGCAGCTGGTGGTTTGGAATTGCTGAGCTTGTTGTTAGCAGCCCAACAGGTCACCTCCTGTGCCGGCTGCACCCCTGCATTACTGAAATTAGCTGTTAACAATGAGGATTCCTGTAGAACTGGGGTTCGTTCACTCTCCCGTCATCTTTTGGGACAAGTGGTATGACAGGGATTATTGGAGAAATTGCTAACAGGGTTGTTGGGGAGGGGGGGGGGAAAGAAGAAACTTTGAATGAAGGTAACTGTTTGGATCAGGCTGAAGCAGGTCAGGCTTCTCTTCTGAAGGTCCATATCGAAGGCTTCAGATAAGATAACTGGTGAGACAGATGCTCCTGGTTCAAAGAAAGCCACAAGGAGTCTACAAGTAATTCTGGAGTGTCCAGATCACCTATGCTAATTGCCACACATTCCGCTGCCCCTTTAAGAACCCATACCCCTTGGCTGCTTAGCTTGACTTTCCTAACCTGTTGGCCTAGATCATAGAACCTCTTCAGGAGCTTCTCCCCTAAAAAGCAACTTCTGTCTCTGCTCTCCCTTGTCCTGTCAGTTTCCTCTGCCCATCTCGGTGCCTCAGTTTCACCTTTACAGTGACCTTCAATGAGTACGTTGACTGGAGTGCTATTAAAAGAATACTGATGAGCTTGTTCCATAGAACTGCTGACATGAGAACCGTCTGATCTTTCAAATGCCCACTTAATGCAAGAGGAGCTCCCCTTTTCATCAAATAATGGGAACCAGTGGAAGCTGGGAATTCTTACTGAACTTGATTCATTGGCATTGTCAATCCCATGCACCCTGTCTTATTATTCATATCTACTGAGAACTGTAATTAATTGCTTATAAGACATATTTTTCATTTTAGTAAAATTTGCTGAAAGTAGCTGACTAATCAGATTAGAGGTATTAAGTGTCATACTACTTAAGAATAACTCTGGATACTGAAATACAGTCATCTGCCTACCTGCCTCAGGATCTCTCCAGATCCTGTAGCTTGCATCAGTAGGAAAGGGAGTATGCTCAGGCCTTTCTAGCTTGTGCGTTTCTTCTTTTATCATATCATTCATCTGGCACATGCTCATCTGCAATATGGTCACCCAGACCTTGGTTTTTGATGATCACCTATTCTCTGTTCAATGAGTTCATTGATGATTACATAGGGTGGCTCTAGTCCCTTTTGGTATATGAAGCTGTCATGTGACTTTCTAGAGCTGTTCCTTTTTTAGAGTAACTCAGAGTCTACACAGAGGACGGGGTTCATTGCACAGAAAACATGCCATATAGAGAGACAGTTCCTCCTAAAAGATGATTTATATTTACAAATCCATATTTATATCAGATTCCTTAGAAGTTCCAAACAGCACAGTCAATAGTCATTGAAAAGAAATGCAAAAGTAGGGGATGTATACTGGAGTCGGAAACATGTGAAATTTAGTATAGATGATCTCTCAGGACTAGTAGTGGGAGTGGTGATACTGGGAGGGTGGAGGGATGGTGGAATAGAAAGGCAGAACTAATTTTAGAGATCTATACATAGCCTCCTCTCTGGGGTATGGACAACAGGGAAGTGAATAAAGGGACACATTGGACAGTGTACGATGTGAAAAAATAATAACAATTTGTAAATTACTAGGGAAAGGGGATGAGGGGAGAGAAGGGAAATATGGAGAGTGGTACTGGGGGTCTAAGTGGAGGGAGGGTGCTTTGAGAGTGATGATGACAACAAGTGTGCAAATGTGGCCTGCATACAATTGATGCATGTATGAATCCTGATGGGAGTTGTATGAGCCCCTAATGAAATGATTTATATAAAAAAATAAAGAATGGGGAAAGAGGAGTTTATACTCAGGACTCAAGTAGAAAATATTTGGAAATGAATGTGGCAAATATGTGTGCAAATATGCTTGATACAAATGATGTATAGAATGTTATAAGAGCTGTAAGAGCCCCAAATAAAATCATTGAAAAAAAAAGCAAAGCAAAGCAAAAGTAAACCAGAATTAATACTTTCATGATATTAAAAATGTACAAAAATTACTTAGTTTTTATTAATTGAAGTCTATTTTACAGTTGTGAAAATGATTGCCATTCTTCCACCAAATTGGTCTGTAGAGGTCTCTTATCCTTACTCCTACTTGACTGGTCCTTTCCCGTATTCCTTTTTGCTTCTTCGGATCTAATTTTTTCCTTAATTGCTTTATTGGTATAAAATTAATATATCATGGATTCTATAGTTGTTACTTTTTGGGGGGGCATCACTGCCCTCTGGTGGTTGTGGGAGCTACCCAGCCTTGCTCCTGAGAGCCGCTGTTGGATTTGAATCGCCAAGCTAGTGGGCCACAGTCCCACACTCAACCATTTCGCCACCGGGGCTCAGCCCAGTTAAGTAACTTTTAGAAGAGTTGTGTATACATCTTCACAATCAGTTCTAGTGCCCTTCCCTCCTTCCATATTCATGATTTACTGCCCAGTCCCCTTCAAGTTTTCTCATCCTCAATAAACTATTGGAGAAGAGATACCAGAAATATTAAAACAAGTCAGTGAGAAAGTTTCTGCCTTGGAACAAGAGAGAAATATTTAAACAGAGCAAATTGAGGATGGCCCTAGAGGATGGTCAACTGATTATGGTCCACCATAATTAATTTTACAATAATCTCTGTCTGATAGCTAGGCTGTTCTTCTTCCTCAACTGTAGCCAGAGGTGATCTACCAGAGGATTAATTTGACTAGGTATTCTGCAGATGGATATTTTGGGCTCCCACTGTCCTCCATAGCCTTCTACAAACTGAGTCTTCACAATTTAACTGATACCTTTCCCTTCAACTAATTAGGATTTTGTTATTTTTCATCTTTGGATCAAACAGGCTGGTGTATGTCTTCCAAGTGATCTTAGTTAATGCCTCACTTAGATGGGTGGCTGTTTGAATACAAGCCTCCAAGACCCCAGATATTCCTCCACTTGATCAGGGTCACCATCTGCTTTCTTCAATACACTTACACTGTAGCACCCATATCTTCAGTGATCACTTCACGAAGGCGAGTGCTAATCAGAGCCATGTTGTAAGAACTGTTCTTGGATTGAGGCTAGAATTACCAAGTGGGAGCTCAGAATCCATCTGCTTGTCCTTGGGTTATGTACAACTCTGGTTTACTTTAACAATCTTAATATCATTTTATTCCAAAAAAACATATCAATCATTCCCCTGGGGTATAAGACAATTGCATTGATACTATTGAGAAAAAGAAGTGTGAGTGTAGTCTAGCTATACTCACAATCCATATGCTGTTGTTTTGTATAGATTGAATTCTCAAATGATTGAGCCTTGTTTCAATTTCCTGTGTGGGTTGGTGCTAGGAAGAAACATCCTATAACATTCTTTGCTAAGGCAGATCTTTGCCTACCAGGTTAATCCATGTCGTATTACTGCAAGGAGGGCATTAAGATAGTAAATACATGATGATTCATTGGATGCCCACTAAACCAGGGATCCTAACCAAGGTCCCCCAAGGAGCACTTCCCCAGGCTTAAGGTAGCCGTCAATTGTTTCTTCTCAGTGGATTTCAGTCTTAAGTCCAAGGGCTATAGGTAATTCTGGGCTATAGGGCCCAGTACGATGGGTGGAGTTTCCATGTTGAATCTTTTGGAAGTGGCCCATGGGACACGCTTTGTTCCAGGAAGGCCAGCATCTAAGGTCATTGTAATGCATAGACCATCGAAGGTTGGGTAGAAGCTAATTCAACATGTTGAATCAGGAACATGAAACCAGTTTATTCTCCCCTTGTGATCTCCAAAATTACTGTTGAGCATCTCTTCCTGACTTGAGGTTGCTCCTCCCCATTTACCCACCAACAGAAGTATAAACGCCTCCTCTGAAATCTAGATTCTCTCCTCCTCTGGTCTTAACCTGACTTTCCAGGGTTTCCTTCTCTTTGGTGTGGAGTGTCTGTTATTTGTGACAACATCATCTCAGTGTTGTATGGCATCAAGTGGATGGCCTTATCTCTTTCCCCCTTCTTTTTTCTCCTTTTTCTTAAAAAACATCATTTTATTAGGGGGCTCATACTACGCTTATCATAATCCATCCATTGTGTAGAGCACCTTTGTACATTTGTTGCCATCATCATTCTTAAAACATTTGCTTTCTGTTTGAGCCCTTGATATCAGCTCACTTTTTCCTTTCCCTCTCTGTTCTCCCCTCCCTTAACATCTCCCTTCACCCATTTTCTGGTGTCCATCCCGCAGAGAAGAGGTTGTATGTAATCGGTTCCCCCTTTCTACTCCACCTTCCCTCCACCCTCCCAGTATCGCCACGTACCTAAAGGGATCATCTGTCCTGGATTCCCTGTTTCCAGTTCCTATCTGCACCATTGTAAATCCTCTGGTCTAGCCAGATTTGTAAGGTAGAATTTGGATCATGATTTGGGGTAGCAGTTGGGGGATGGAGTGGGGGGAAGCCTTTGAAGAACTAGAGGAAAGTTGTATGTTTCATCATTGCTACACTGCACCCTGGCTGTCTCATCTCTTCCCGGCAACTCTTCAGTAATAGAATGTCCAGTTGCCCACAGATGGGCTTTGGGTCCCTACTCTGTACAGCTCCTCATTTATAATGACATATTTTTTTCATTTCCCCTTGAATTGGTGATCCCAACTGATGTGAGGGCTCCTCTTTTGAGGTGGTTCTTATGAAGTGCATTTAAGAGGAGTGATGTTCATGGCTGGTAGGCAGGTTTCATTTTTGGCCTCTAAGATTTGTTTAATTGGTATGTCTCCTTACAGTAGTGAACTCATACATCATTTTTTCTTTTGTGATTGAAATAATGGTTTCCAGGTGTTTCATGCTTTCATCGCTGTTTTTAAGGGATGTATAGTATTCCATTGTGGGTATTTTATCTATTTTCTTCTGTTGGCCATTTGAGCTGATTCCCATTTCTTGCTATTGTGAACTGTGTTGCATTGTTCACAGGAAAGCATACATCTAACTGTGTTGTGTCTTATTTCTTTGGGATCTAAGCCCAGTGGTAGTACTGCTGAACTGTGTGGAATTTTCATTCTTAACTTGTGTTAATTATTGCCACCTCACTTTCCATAGTGGTTGTATGTATTTCCAAGCCAACCAACAGTGCGTACAAGTTCCATTCTCTCCACAATCTCTTCAGCATTTGCTGTTTTGTGTTTTTTTGGATTGGGCTAGAAATCTGAGGTGATATCCCAATGTGGTTTTAATTTGTATCTCCCAGATGACTGTTGACCGTGAGCATTTTTTCATGTGTCTGTTAGCCGTTCATATGCCACTTTTGGTAGATTGTCTGTTTATGTCTTTCCTACTTAATTGGGTTGTTTGTTTGTTTCTTACTGAGCTGTTGTAGAGTTCTATAGATTCTGGTAATTAGACCTTTGTTTGTTGTGCCATTGGTAACATTTTTTTCCCAATCTGTTTCCTTTTTTGATGTAATCCTTTGATGTGAATTAGTGATTTATTTTAAATATGTCCCAGTGCTCTATTTAGTCTTTCATTATGTGTGCTTTCTTCATTATATTTGATAGTCTGTGTTTACTCAGCAACAGAGCCCTTAAATTTGCTCTAGTTTTCTCATTGATGATCCTGGTAGCTCTAGGGTTTATATTTCAGTCTTTCACCCATCCTGACTCTCTTTTGTGCATGGGTAGAGGCATAGTTCTTGTATCGTTCGTCTGCATGGATTTTAATTTTGATGTAGGTCTAATTCTTCTCTCTCATATTTACATGTGTGTGTATTTTTGACTTGCTCTTCAGCTTATTTCTTCTCCCCAGAAAATCCTGGTTCTCACTTTGCTCTAGGTACCATGCATTCAAAGTGCATAATCACACATACTTCTAATTAAAGTGTGTCATATGAATAAATATTCTTCAGTGTTAGTGTGGTGAAATGGCTTTGAAACAGCTCTAAAGCTGTGCTATTTTAAAAGCCACTCTGCTAACAAATAACACATGGACATGGCTTTGAATACTAGACAATTTCAGAGAAATAACAGATGTTGATCTAACACATCCTCTGCAAAAATGATTTTAGGAATCACAGTGCCTGTGACCTAGGGTTCTCCTTCAGGTACACTGTTCATGGTGATTGTGCAATTCGATGCCGAGAAATGATTTTCTCAGAGGCTGTAAACTAGTCTGCAAAGATGCCACCCGAGGGCATGCATCCTATAACTAGGATACACTATCACATGATGACTGTGTATCCTAGTTTTAGTGATAGTGTATTCTAGTTATACTGAGTCAGTCACTTTATTGATTATTTTCTTAGTTTGGTGGTCTCAACCCTGGTTGAATATTAGAATTCCTTGGGATTTAGAAACTACCGATATAGATTGAGCTACTGGAAGATCTGCTTAAACATAGGTAAGAGTCTCAATCAGCCTTACTGTCAGACAGAGACCATTTAATCTTGATTATGCTGGATCAAACTGGATACTTGGTCAATTGATCACCCTCTAGACCAGTGGTTCTCAACCTTCCTAATCCCGCCACCCTTTAATACAATTCCTCATGTTGTTGTGATCCCCCAACCATAAAATTATTTTCATTGCTACTTCATAACTATAATTTTTCTACTGTTATGAATTGGGCAACCCCTGTGGAAGGGTCTTTCAAGCCCTAAAGGGGTTGACACACACAGATTGAGTAGTGCTGCTGTAGATGTTACCTGAATTTATTCTGGGTCAAGTATCTCTTACTGGTTCCATGACAGAAATTTCTTCCCTGGTTTTTTGAATATTGTTGGTGTCCTTCAACACATTGTTAGTATTTTTGTCTATGTACTGTTATTTTTCTACTCTTACCACCTTAGCATTATTTTGCTTTTTATTGTTTTCTGTTGGGTGCCCCAGGTGTGAAGTATAGAAGGAGTGGGTGTGTAATGATAATAATGGATACAAAGGGATATAGGAAATATAGGAGTGGGGGCATTAGAGATAGGGAGGGAAAGGAAACTTGGGAAGTTAACTAATGAAGACAGGAGTGAGGAGAGAGCACTAGAAAGGATTGTGATTGCATCAATCATTTTAAAAGTGATTTAACTATTGTGGGGGAGTGCTCTAAAATTGATGTGGGGTGATTGTATAATTCTCTGTGATATTATTGAATGACTGAACTGTTGAATTATATGATATGTAAATTACTTTCCAATAAAACTGTTGAGGAAAAAAACCTCACCAATACTTGGGCCCCAACTCAGATGAGTTAGGTTAAAGGATGTCAGTTTCCACTATTTTCATTCCAGGACAGTTGGTTCCTAGCATGGTGGTACCTAGACTAGTAGGGGCCACTTATCTGGTAACTTAATAGAAATAAGAGAGCATGTTCCTTACTCAGCGTGATAGTTGTCTAATGCTTCCATAACAAAAATGGCACAAGTGGAGAGCGTTAACAAATGTGAATTTACTCTCCCACAGTCTAGGAACCTAGAAATTTGAATTCAGAGTGCCCTCTGGGGAAGATCTTAGTCTCCTTTCAACATATGTGGACTTTAGATCTCCATATGTCTTGGTGGCATTTTGGCCCTGGGCCAAGGAGGCTCTCAGCGCAGGAGAACAAGGCCCAAAGAATTGCTCTGTTCAAGGCTCTTCTTTCTTAGTGGTGCTGGGATCCTGCTGATGTCTTCTCACTTATTTAATTTCTTTAATAGCTGTAAGAAAATTGACTCAAGATAGAACCTAATCCTGCAGTTTGTGTCTGTCTCATTAAAACTGCCTCATTAATATCACAGATGCCAAAGTTGACACATATTTGGGGGGTACAGTTAAATCTATAATACATGACCTTACTGAACCAGCCTTTTTGATAGGATGGGGCCTAGGGAATGTTTTTGTTTTTGTTTGTTTTGTTTTGTTTTGTTTGGCATCACTGCCTTCTGGTGGCAGTGGAAGGCCCAGTCTTGCTCCTGGAGAGCTGCTGCTGGATTTGAACCGCCAAGCCAGTGGGCTGCAGTCCCACACTCAACCACTATGCCACTGGGGCTCAGCCCTGGGAATGTTTTATAAGCCCTTTGGGTCACTTTGATACCTGCTCATGTTTAAGGCTCTCTGCTGCCCCCTCCCCACACACATTAATCCTTAATCAGTTGCCATCTGTGTCTTCTCCCCATGTTGGTCAAGTCTATTGTAACTTTTAACCAGTGTGCCACTCATCCTCTTACATATGTTCCATGAGCACTATTCTATTCAAGAACTATTTAGTATAAGAACTATAAGAATTATTTAGTAATTATGCTAGAGACATTAGTATATGTATCGCCAAGAGCTTTATGTGGAAGAGTAATTGTATATTAAGAAAACATCCCAACCCAGTCCAGATCAAATCCATAAGTCGGATATTAGTGGCTGATACAACTCCATCAATTGCTCTTCAGATTCATGCAGCACATTCAATGATGTCAAAATGCAGGAAGAACACAGACTGGTGATGAAAAGTCTTGTGGAGCCAATGACAGTGAAAGAATCTCAGTGCTGGTGCAGGTCTCCATGTGGCTCCTCCAGCTCTCTGAGTGACTCAACAGCAGGAAAGTGAAGCAGCCAAAAGGGCTCCTTGCAAGCTGCAGCAAGTTTCCCATGGCTTGTGAACAGAAAGACAAAGGGAGAGCGAGTGAGAGTGAGAGTGAGAGAGAGAGAGAGAGAGAGAGAAGAGAGAGAGAGAGAAGAGAGAGAGAGAGAGAGAAGAGAGAGAGAGAGAGAGAGAGAGAGAGAGAGAGAGAGAGAGAGAGATCCCAGAATCTTCATGAGTAGACCATGCCCACAAGGAGGCATCATCAGGCTGTGACCTGATTGACAGAATAGACTCCACCCCTGCACTTTTAAAACCCTAAGTTGACACTACCAAAGGTTATGTAACTACCAAAGTAATTGAAACAGTTCCCAGGCATATTTTTTAAAAGATAATATTTTCTGAACAAATTCTATTATAAACTATGACTAACTTTAAAAATAAAAGAACCAACATATTTAGCTACTGCAAACTAGGTCAAAGAAGACTTTCTTCTGGGTCCTGGGCAACTTGCTCTGTCTGAGTTGAGGTATTACATTCTTGAGCTGGAAAAGTGTGAATCTGACAGTCCATCACCATGAGTTTGTTTCACAATAATAAGGACACGGTCATGGTACCAGGCTATTTGGAATTTTAGATCACTTAGAAGGTAGTACTTTACAAAAGTTTTTAATATACTAGTAAAAGGGGAAAAAAAGATGGTATAATAGGACACCAGGTTAGCCGATTTTGCTGGTTGAATGGCTAACATACTGTGCTTGTTGGAAGAAATTGTTGGATGTCCAGCTTCACAAAAGTGGTGTATGTAAGACTTAGGATGAAGAAAAGATTTAGCCTGTAAATATGGTGATAGCAGGTAACTTGTACATGAAACCCATTGTGGCAGTCATGTGCTTATGTTAATTTTAGGATTGAAATGTAGGGGTGGAGTCTAGCCTGTTAATCTGGAGATAGTCATTGAGTAGCCAATGAAGTCTCTGTGTGCGCATGGCTTTCTCCTGATATGTCTGGGAAATCTCATGATATTTCCCTTGTGGAGATGAGAAGCTTATCTCCCTAGTTGTTGGAAGTTAGTTTTGAGAGGCGGTGAATCACAGACAAGACAAGATGGCAGCGTCTGAGAAGCTGGAGGAGCTGGCGGAGAGACCATATGGCTTTGTCCTGATGGAGTCAGACCTCTGAAGCTGGGGCAGCCACAGGGAGACCTCTGGCAGCGATGAGTTGCTTCTGCCACCCCTGGATGCTGTTGATGGACCCTGAGCCCTGGAAGCGAGGACCAATGGGGAGACTCCTGCCAGTGCTGGAATTCTGCACCCACTGACCTGTGACTTTGTGAGTCAGAAGGAGACTTTGTAGACTAATTTTGGGCATATGGGTTAATATTGGACTTATAATTTTGAACTGGACTGGGTTGGGATGCTTTCTCAGTGTTCCATTCCTTTTGTATATAAACCCTTTCCTTATATCCATATGCATGTCTATGAAATTTGTTCTCTTAGTCTACCCGGACTAACGCACACATGTAAGCACCTTTCTTTCAACCAACATTGTTCTGACATCAACAGTGGTATTCTTTGTTCAACATCCACTTTTAAATCTGGTGTTAATTTCTGACAGTTCCCTGGTGACACACTTCTGCAACTGTTTTTGATTAATCTTCAGAAAATCTTTCTTACTTGTCACATTAAAGATAGTGTTCAATAATTTCTGCATTTCATTGGACCACCTTTTTTATATAGAGCGCCACAAATAGAAATCTCTTCTAGTTAGATGGGCATGGAGTTGCCGTCAAAATTCTTTGCAAAGAAGCATGAGTGCATTTAGTGTGGTGTCCTTTTTGTTATAACATTTGCTTGGTTTTCTGCCAATTCCTAGAGTTTTGTTTTTGCCAATATCTTCAGACTTCTTCCATTATTACCATCGGTTCCTAATTGTATGCTGCCTCTTGAAATGATTGAATATTGACCACTTCTTATTGTTGCAGTGATTCTGTGTATTTTTCCATATTCTTTTGGTGCTTTCAATATTATTTAATAGAATCCTGCAGTAATGCAACTTAGAACTTAATTTTTTTCCTCTGTTTTTTTTTTTGTTTTGTTTTGTTTTGTTTCGAGCTTGAGGTGGGTTTTGGGTCTTTACTACATCAATGCTCCTTTACATCGATTCAGTTGCTTATTTTTGACCTTTTGATATTTATTCCTGTCAACATTTCGTGATTACACAGGCAGGTGTGCCTCTTTCATGTGCGCTGTGTTGCTTCCCTGCTAGATGGCCACCTGGTGAACTACAAACCTTTAAGTCCTCAGATGCTATATCTTTTCATAGCTGGACACTACTAGCTTTCTTCACCACATTTGCTTATACACCTATTTTGTCTTCGCGATTATGTTGGGAGAGTGAGCATCCTACAATGCCACATTGTTAGACCATTCTTGTACTGAGGTAAGATTTAAGTAGAGGCCCGAAGTACATCTGTTTATGTATATCTATATAAACAAATACACCTAAATTTACATATTTAAATATTAATATATCTCTATAGCTATACATTTATTTTTACTTTCTTCTTTCCTTTTTCTTTCCTCCTGATCCATTATCATGTTTACCCATCATTCACCACTCATTAATTTCTCTCAGATGCATTTTGATTGATCAAACATGACCAGAAATGCTCTACCGTCCAGGTGCTGCACCCTACTCACTGTTTTTATTTTAGAACAATTGCGATTCCCCTGTCTCTGTTGTAAATGGCTACTCGCTCCACTTCCCGCCTCCTTCCAGAACTATCAGTCCCATTGTTGTCTCTTTGGTTTTGCTTATCCTGCCTATCTTGTATTCATAGACACCAGAGCGGGAAAAAGAGGGGGGGGGGAGAAAAGAAAAGCAAAATATTGTACAAATAGGACTAAGTTTCACTAGCTTCCTGACCCAGAATATACGAGTATCTCTATTAAATGGCAAGCAAGGCCTGTTATAATTCATCAGCCCAACTGTTTTAATCGTTTTTGAGATGGTTATGGCTATTCTATTTCGACAAAGAATCACAATATTTGTAGACTCTTAGCAGTTCTCTTTACATCAAATAATAATCCATACAGAGGGCTGAAATTCTTAATCTTCAAACAGCAGACTCAGCTGCTAACCAAAAGGTTGTTGACTTGAAACCACTCGCTGCTCCAAGGCAAGAAGATACGGCAATTTGCTTAGCTAAAGATTACAGTCTTGGAATAACCTTATGAGACAGTTTGACACAGAATTATTCATTGAAATTAACCCAATGGCAGTGATTTTGCTTTGGGATTAGTTTTAGCAGCTTTAGGCAATGCAGATTTAATATTTTCCCGTTTTTGTGGATCTGAAGTCTAAAGACAATGTGACCTAGTGGGGTTCCCTGCTTAGAGTTTCATCAGGCTGAGATAAAAGTTTCACCATGCTTTTGTTTTTTTCTGGAGTCTCGGGAAGAATCTATTTAAGACTTACTTAAGTTTCTGGAGAAGCTAGAACTGAATTCTGTATTTCATGCTGGCTGCTGTCCCTGCATTATTCTGTGCTCTAGAGGCAGCTCCCATTCTGTGGCCAGTGGCCGCCTTCAAGTCCAGTCTTCTCATGCTTTGAATCTCTCTGACTTCCTCTTCTTCCTCTTCTCTCTTGTACTGTTCTCTTCCGATGGGAAGTATGAGCCATTCTTTTTTTTTTTTTTAATGGGCATCACTGCCCTGGTGGGAGTAGGAGGCCCAACCTTGCTCCTGGAGAGCTGCTGCTGGATTTGAACTGTTAACCCTATGGGCTGCAGTCCCACACACAACCACTACGCCACCAGGGCTCAGCCTCTTTTTTCATTTTTAAGGGCTCATGTGACTATCCAGATAATCCAAAGTGATGTCTCTATCTTAAGGTCAATTGAATGGAAACCTTAGTTGTATGGATCATGTCTTTTTACCTACTTTACTGTTTGATTGAATAACAAGGAAATGTGAATCTTGGGCAAAATCTTCAGAATTCTGCCTACCACAATCCTTTAGAATTTTTACAGCCTTGATTTATCCCACTTGTGTGAATATTATTTGGTGCCCAAATAGAAATATATTTGTAGTTCAGTACCCTATATCCTGCTGGAAGCGTTATATAACATATGATATAAATATGACACAACCTTTTCAAGATTCAAATAAATTCTCAATTTCAAAACACATCTGACTTTGATTGTGGATCTGTTATAAAAAGCTACTGCTGAAAGATATTTTTTCAACTGTACTTGTATTTATACTTTAAAATTCTTTGAAATGGTACACATGTAACACTCATCGCTGGCCAGAAGCTGGATATGATCTCCAGATTAAAACAGAGAGAACTAAAGGCATTCAGGAGACAGCTACTTAAAAAATGTAGAGGACACATCAATATTATAGATACAAAGGGACAGGATGGAAGATTATATGTATCAGACACTACATATACATGCATGCAGAGGTATAAAATGAATAGTAGAGCGTATGTGTGTGTGTGTGTGTGTGTGTGTGTGTATTACATAACCTTCACAGCCACCTTATGTAAGTAAATTGTTCATTTCTTCATTTTTAATGCACTGGTATGAGGAACCAGAGAGATTAACTACAAGGTTCATCACATGGGCATATGGATCAGTAGTACAAGGAGCTGGAATTTGAACTTGGTTCTGAATTCAAAGACACTGCTCTCCATTCATCAAAAAAACCAAACAACTATTTCATGGTACTTTTGGGATTTAAACTGTCTCACCTGACTCACTCTGCACATAGAATTGTTTTTAATACATATATATATAATTTTAGATTTAAAAAATCCTTTTGAAATATCACAATCATTTTAGGATTTCTTACACAGTGGCAATGTTTGGCTTGTTGCCAGAAATAATTTGGCTTTAGGTAATAAGATATATGAATAAATGATTAATTTTTTTATGTTACTACTATATTTTTCAATCAGGTAAACTTTAAAATTAATATGTAGGTTGAGTATTTTATTCTATAAGGAATTCTTTATTAATTATTATTTCTATAATCAGCTCTCAATAGCATTTATGCATTTTAATAGTCATTGCAAAATGCTGGAAATATTAACACATTTTCCCCCAATACTGAGACATCTCTTTACTTTCAATGTAGTAAAGTGATCCCCTATTATTTCCTAGATATCTAGTGTGTTACTCCATTTGAAAAGCATTCATTTGTGAAAAATAGTCTCATTTGAAAAGTAAACAGTTCCCCTGCTGTTTTCTGCTTAAACTGCTTCTCTCTTTTTTGGGCTTTCTTTTCTCTGTGTAGTGGGGTGTTGACAGAAAGCAACTGTACAGAGAGATAAAAATATGCATCAATTAGAGCAGCAGATCACAGTCGTTTTCCAGCTTAGTATTCTAGCTTAGGCATGAGAAACACAGCTGTAGTGAGTGTGTGAATAGGAATTTCTTTCAAATTATTGCTAAAAGAGAGTGGATGTTCATTTTATGATTATCATGGGTGCTAACAGATCGGGAGTAGGCATGGAGACTCAGGATGGTGCATCATTTCAGGGGGAAAGCATGAAGACCAAAGAAAACCCTGCTGACGTTATTTTGTTCCTGGTATGAAGCTTTTATATCCACAAAGAAAAATTCTAGTTTCGATTTATGTATAATGGTAAACATTTTAAGGCCTTAGCTTTTAAGGACAAACTCTATGATTCAAAAGGAAAAATAAATTTCACTTTCAATAAAAATAACCTTGCAGAGGAAGTTTTGAGGTAGATGCAGAGGTAGTTTTGATAAGAAATACCAAACTTGGGGGGAAAGAGAGGTGCTGATAGTAAGAGCTCACATGGAAAGGTAATGTTTGGAAAGTGATGGTGACATATGTACAAGCTTGCTTGATAAAATGGATTTATGGATTGTTATAATGCCTGTGGGAATTCCCAATAAAATGATTTAAAAAACAGCAACAATCAAAATCCCTTGGTGATTGGTGACTCTTGGTGAATGGTGACTCACAGGGACCCTGTAGGACAGGGGAGAGTTGTTCCTTTCAGTTATTCGGACTGTTACTTTTTTGGGGGGGTGGCATCACTGACTCTGGTGGTCACGGGAGCTACCCAGCGCTACTCCTGAGAGCTGCCACTGGATTTGAACCACCAAGCCTGTGGGCCGCAGTCCTGCACTCAACCACTTACGCCACCAGGGATCAGCCCCAGACTGTAACTCTTTACAAGAGTAGAAAGCCCCATCATTCTCCCAGAGGCCTTGGAAGATTGTGGTTTTTGGAATATTTGCTCATTTTAGATGAAAGCATAGGAAACTTCAAATTGCTGTTAATGGGAATAGATTTGATTTAATTAATTGCCCTATGCTGAAAGGTAAAGAAATAGAAGGCCAAAGAAGAAAATGGGTGGATTTTTGGTTTTATGTTAGTCTGGGGAAGAATTGCTGTCTATGTCTTTGTCTTGATTGCTGTTTGTTTTTGCTATTTCAGACAAAGGTCCAGGCCAGGCACTAAGATGATATATCCTGGGATAGCCTTTCCTTCTTTGTGCTGAGATCAATTGTGATTGATTAGATTTCATGTGATATGCTTTCCCAAATGCAATTCATAAATCTAGTACCTCAGCCACAAGGTTTAGACACTGTACAGAAAATGTTGGCCAAGAGAGGATAAACGGCACTATAAAGTTGACGAGTAAGATATTTAGAAATAAGTGATTTCTCTTGCTTAGAAGTCTCGCATCTTTTCAGGCTAGATTGATGTGTGGTACATTGCCCTGCCACGTACTAACTTTGAATTTTTAAAGGCTAAGTTATAGGATGGTAAAACCCAGTTAGGGTGTCCTTGAGTGGATGCTAGCTCACAGCTACCCCATTCACCAATCATTTCTCCCTTGACCCTGTGCCTAACAGTGCTTGTAATAGCTGATACCAAGGGCTGAAGTAGAAGGAAAATGTTTTGAGAATGATGATGACAGCAAATGTGCTTGACATAATGGATGTGTGTATGGTTATGGCAAGAGTTGTATGACCCCCCAATAATGATTTTGAAAGGAAAAAAAAATTTTGTTAAGTACAAACAGCTGAACCCTAAAGAGTCACACACTTACCTTGAGGACTCAGGATTATCATCTTGGAAGGACACCATGGTTATTTGGCATAGAAAAAGAACAAATCTGTGAAAAGAGGTTTATTGACTCATGTAACTGAAATCAAAGAGTGGACATTTAAAAAAATCTCCAGGACTTTGTTTCTCTGCATCTTTTACTACTCTTGACCATGCTCCTAGCCATTTTCACTTTGCCTCAGTGTGTACCCCAAGCTACAATTTGCAATGTGCTTTCAGGTTTTACCCAGTAGACAGAACTGCCTGCCTCTATCCTGCTTTTATTATTTCTCACAAGTTCTGATTGACGACTATATCCATCCCTTGGATAGGCATCAGACTAAAGATGTGATGTGCCCAGTGACAGGGTAAGTCTGGAACCCCACCCTTGCCTTGAGCGTGGAAGTTGATCCTACTCAAGTCAAAGAGGCTGAACTGGAGGTGGATGATTCTCCAAAGAATTTCCAAGATACCTTTTAAACCAACAGTTGCGGATATTGTACTGCAAGAACAACTCTCTACCAAATAAAATATTATTGTTTTCTTCCTCGGGAGCAAAATGTTTTTTGGCTGAAAAGGAAAGTTAAGAAACTTATGAGTATTCATACAATGTAAGAATGGGATGCGTTTCAAAGAAGAAATGTTATTTAGTGACTGATAGAGAAAACCCACAGGAAATTTATTGAGGCAAGATAACTACAATGATCTTGGCAAGGCAGAATATTCTCTCTCATGTAACATCAGACCTAGTGATAGTAATCTCCCCTCTTTTAGTTGACCTTTTCTAAGATGTCCCCATTTCTTTCTTGAACTTCACCAAGAAGGTTATTTTTAAGGAGGTTGATCTCAGGTCAAGGGAATAGAAGTAGGAAAACTTCATCCATAAGAAAAATAAGAGTAGAATATAAATTTTCTTTTCTTTTTTTTTTTGGGGGGGGGCATCACTGCCCTCAGGTGGTGGGAGTAGGAGGCCCAGCCTTTGCTCCGTGGAGCTGGAATCGAACCTCCATCCCAGTGGGCCGCAGTCCCGCGCACAACCACTACGCCACCGGGGCTCAGCCTGAGGAGAATATAATTTGTGAAGTATTCGAGCCTTTTGTTAGGACTACAATTTTTTTGTCATGAATGTATCTATCACTCCCTACAGAGTAGCTGCACAAATTTTGAGATAGACTTTAGTTTTTAAGTGACAAAATAGGGCTCAGAATGAAGAGGTTGAAATGGAAATTAATCAGAATTCTAATAAAATTTCATTTGGGAAGACAGACAGCTACAAAAGATATGCTGTTACTATACCAGAGGACAATAGGGAGTCTGTAATAAACAAATGTAAAGGAGACCAAGAATGCAGAAAGTCAAAAAGCTATAATTCAGGGGGCGGGAGAAGTCAACAATGTAAAGTACCTTCTTTACTTAAGAGACTTTATAGTCATTATATCATTTAGATATCACAATAATTCTTTCCTTAAGTTGGGGAAACATAAAGAAGTTAAACAATTTGCCCTGGTTGTACAATGGTCCCATGTAGGAAAAGTACTTTAACTTAGAATACACTGGATCAGTGGTGGTGCTACCTTGATGCAAATATGCCAGAAACTTCTCAGGCATTAGAGGGAATTGTATTCATTTGGGATGTTCCTTCAAATTAGATATTTAGTCAATCTCGATTTTCTTCCCCAAAACACAAGAGTTGCATACTACAATTAAATAAGATTGTGAAAGAGTTGACGGTTTCAAATTTGCAGAGTGAATTGAAGGCATTATAGTCTCCAGATGGAGAGAAATCCTTTTTTCCTTTTTAAGAAAGTGGACTCAAAAGATCAATATTTCCAGAAAACTTATAGAAAGCCTACTTTTTTTTTTTTTTGCTTTTCAAAGTGACAGGAACATGAGGGTTACTTGAGATTATTTTAAGTGCTCATTTAAAAAAAGTTTATATGGTAACAAGTTTGGAATTGCTCTGCATCTTGCCTCCCATTCTTTTTTTAAAAAAATCATTTTATTGGGGCCTCATACATCTTTTCTCACAATACATAAATACATATATTGTGCCACGCTTCTTCGCATGCCTGCTGCTGTCATCATTCCCCAAATATCCACTTTTCTACCTGAGCCCCTGACATCAGCCTGCCATCCCTTCCCCTCTATTCTTGCTCCCCACTCCCACACCAACCCTCAATACTCTGTAAGTTATTATTGTTTTGTGATAAGTTACTCGCCCTCTCCACCAATGTCTGTCTCCCTGGTAGGAGGTTATATGTAGATCCCTGTAGTTGGCTTCCCCTCTCTACCCCACTTTTCCTCCACCCATCCAGTAGCTCCACTCCTACTACGGGCCCCAAGGGGTTCATCTGTCCTGGGTTCCCCGCATTTTCATTTTCCATCTCCACCAGTGTACCTCCTCCAGTCCAGCTGGATTTGTAAGGTAGTACTGGGGCCATGACAATTGCGGGGGCAGGGGGGGGGGAGGAAGCCTCCTATTCTTATGCAGATGAGCTTGTGGCACCTGGAAAACTGCCTTTGCTCTTTAGAGCCTCTGGTGAGCACTCTGACATATGCTGGACTTGCTTGCAATGGCAGATATGAGGCCTAAGTGTCCAGAACGGATGGAAGACTCTAGAAAATAAAGACTCAATGCCATCTAACCTCTGCACTCACCAACTATCTGAGTATCTGATACTTCCCACTGATAACAGTAACACATCAATACTATCTGACTGGGGCATTAGGGAAACAGCAGGCATAACAGCAATGTATATGGAAGATTCTCTTCCTGAAGGAGTCTACATATAACTCCTGTCTATCCTGTCAGTAGAGGCTCTTTTCAGAGGCAGTGTTGGCTGGTCTTCTCCATGGCCAAAGTGTCGTGTGTGTGTGTGTGTGTGTGTGTGTGTGTGTGTGTGTATGTAGGGAATGCAGGCAGTACCAAGCTAGCAAGTCTCTACTTTGGGCTGTCAGCTCCTTTTGTAGTTTTGAGACCTTGCAGCTCAAGATATTGTGCGTTGAGGAGGGAGAAGAGCAAGAAGCCCTGGTGAGGATATTTAGAAGAAGTGCATGTGAATTCAGCGATATCCAGAGCCAAATCTCGACTGAAAGTCTCTACTTTGGAATAGCAAGACTGATTGTGCCTTCTAGGAAGCCCTGTGTTCAAGCCTATATTCTAAGCACAAGGTTTTCAGGAAGATATGGATGATAGTGAAAGTCCCAAATCTATGTGTAGCGTTCCTAAGTGGATTACACCTCTACTGAGTAACTTCTGACCATTAACTGGCCATATGAGCTGTTTGCTCTCAGACAGAGTGCATTGGAAAGTGGATATCCTTCCCCTCTCCTGACCAGGCCAGGGAGAGGCAGTCTCCTTTAGGGACTTGTCTGGATGTGTATTTGATGGATAGTCATGAGTCATGCCCTGAGGGCTTTGCTCAAAAGGCCTTGAACCAGTCTTATGAGCTTTTCTATTTAACTGAACATCATGTTCATGTACCAATTATGGCCCCATCCCTACTTCTACAGTTCTGCCTGTGACTGTGATGTATCACTGTGCCACAAATCATGTTTCTGTGAGAGTTTCCTTTGTCCTCTCATGTCCTTTTAAAGTCTCTGACTCAGCAAACCCTTGTGTATTCTTTTATGACTTTGCACTAATGGTCTCCCTCATCTGGATGAGATGTCTTTGCCTTATCTTTGCCCTGTTTAAGACTTAATAAATGTTCTTAACATTTGAGGTATCTTTTATACCCTAAAATAGTTTCAAACCATAGACTTTTTGCCAGGCCTTGTGTAACAGACTCTTAGATCCTGCACACAGTGCTTGCAGGCTTGGGAACAGAGTCCCAAAGGTGGCTTTGTGAGGGATATTGGGACCTAATACAGGAGGAAGGTGAAGTGGTTTAAGTTTGGACCCTCCACTTACACAGACTGGTTTAATGCAACCTTCTCTGCTCTAAGCCTCCTTTGCCCCGGAGAATAATACATCCTGGGATCATTATAGTGAAACACACAGCAGAAAATCTTAGCTGTTTTTCTGTTATCACATCTTTTAAGCTGAAAAATTGAACAAAGGGATAATCTGAAAATAGAAAAAAAATCCATCTATTTTGGTAATGACCTGGCTTTTGGAACCTAGTCATATTGATAAAACTGCCAGATCATCTTTGCAACTATTATTCATGGAGGTACTCCGTAAAGGCAAGAGCATTAAGTAAATAACTCCTGTGTATGCATGAGAGAAATAAATGAAAAATAAAACCAAGGTGTAAAAAAAAAGAGAGAGAGATCAAAAGCTCCGCAACAGTATGGGTAAACATTTTGTAGGTAGGTGCCATTGACTCAGTTCCAACCTATAGCAGGCGCCCATTGCTACACAACAGAATGAAATGCCTCACGGTCCCCTGCCGCACTCACAATATTTTCTATTCCTGAGCCTGTTGTTTCAGGTACTGTGTCAGTCCATCTCCTGGAAGGCATTCCCCTTTTGCTGCCCCTCCACTTTACAAAAAATATCATCTCCTACAGGGACATGTCTCTCCCGATAACATATCTAAAGTATGTAAGATGAAATCTCCCCATGTTTGCTTCAAAGGCACCCCCTGGCTTACTTCTTCCAAGACAGTTATGCTTGTCCCTTCAGCAGTCCATGTATTCTTTTCAAGTTCCACAATTCAAATACATCAACTCTTCTTTGACGTTTCTAATTCAGTGACCACCTTTCACATGCACACGAGGCAATTGAAAATACCATGACTTGGATCAGGCTCAGCATAGTCCTCAAAGTAACCATCCTTGCTTTCAACAGTCTCTCTCTCTCTTTTTTTTCTGCCTTCTTCTCTAGGGCAGATCTTCAGTTCTGCAAAGAATAATGAAGAAGCTTCTCAGTTGATCCCTCCACTTTCATTAGAAAACTTGAGAACATTACCTTGGCCTCTGATTTCCAGATTTTCAGCCTTGCAATATCCTTTGATCTGTCCTGTGGGGGTTCTCTTGGCAGGACCTGTGGATAGTGAGGAGAGGCATAGAAAGTGCAGCATGTTGCTGCGTCTCCTACAGTGGTCTTGAAGTTGCTGGGTAGTAATCCACACCCTGAGGTAGCGGTAACCCACATTTCCAAGTCTCCTGGAATATTCCAGTCTTGAGCCAGGTGGAAGCTGCTGGGTATCCTGCTTCCCATGACTCCATGCTTTTCAACACTCTTAAGAAACCTTGTGCAGCAAATTTATCCAACGCAGCATGTCTTTTGATCTCTTTACAGCTGCTTCCATGAGCACTGATTGTGGATTCAAGCAAGAAAATTTTTTTAATTACTTCAATCTTTTCTCCATTTGTCATGATGTTACCTATTGGTCCAGTTGTGAATATTTGGGCTTTCCCCCCATTGGCTTTAATTTATTCTGAAGCCTTCAATCCTTGATCTTCATCAGTAAGTTCCTCAAGTCCTCCTCACTTTCAGCCAGCAAGATGGTGTAATCTTATTGTAGCTTGCTAATAAGCCTTCCTCCAACCCTGATGCCACAGTTCTTTTTATTGTCTAGTTTACAGATTGAACACGTATGGTGCACACTTTTCTGGTTGTAAACTATGCAGTAGTTCTTGTTCTCTTCTTTCAACTGTCTCTTAAGTTGTATACAAGTTCTGTATGAGCACAATGGAGTATTCTGGAATCCTTATTCCATAGTTATGATCCACACAGTTGCATGCTTTGGTATAGTTAATAAAACATAAGTAAATGTTTTTATGGTATTATTTACTTTCAGCCAAGATCCATCTGACATCAGCAATGATATCCTTTGTTCCAAGTTCTCTTCTGAATGCAGACTTTATTTCTGGCAGTTGCCCATCACTGTACTGCTGCATTGCATCTTTAGCAAAAATCTTACTTGCCTTTGATAGCAATGATACTGTCCTGTAGTTTGAACATTCTGTTGGGTCACCTTTCTTTGGGATGGGCACAAATAAGGATCTCTTCCAGTCAGTTGGTCAAGTAGCTATCTTCCAAATTTCCTGGCATACGAGTAAATGTTTCTATTGCTTCATCAGTGCTTGTTGAAACATTTCAATTGGTATTCCATTAGTTCCTGAGCAAACATCAGGATCAAATATATGATATTTTCAGGTGATAACACACACACACAGTTCCTGGGTGGAGCAAAATGATTAAGTGCTTGATAACTACCTAAACAAGTAAAAACAAGTATTCTCACTAAGAGAACTGTTCCTGAGCTGTTTACTGATCTCAGAGGCATATTTTAGCATTTTGTTATATTGGTGTATGAAAAAAAAACCCTAGCAGAAATGCTATTGACTTAACCTTGCCTAAGGAGATGCATCAACCTTAATTTGAAAAAAATACAAGATCAATGCCATGCCATATCCTAAATAAATCCTAGAAAACCAATTAGGACAGATTTTTGAGATCAGCAAGAGAAAAATGCAACATAATATACCAATGATCCTTCAGAAGAAGCAGAGCAGATTTCTTAAGATTTCATATACTCTTAAGGCCAGGAGATAATGGAGGGCCATATATAAAATACTAAATGAAAATAATCACCAGCTCTTAAGAATTATTTTTCCTGCAATATTAGCACTTCAGAAGGAGGGAGAAAATCAGCAGAAACTCTGTGAATTTGCCATTAACAGGTCAGCTTTAAAAGTATTATTCTTGGGGGTATTCTAAATGGAAATCTGAGAACATTAAACAAATAACTCATATCTATACATGAGAAGAAAAAAAGAGAGAAATCTAAACAAAACAAAACCTGCAAAAATTTCGCACCCTACCTATATTACTAAGAAAAGGGGGAAGACTAAGCGTTGGCACTAAGAACACAGCTTAGATTCCAAAGTTCCTGTTTCTGGAAACTGAGTGCACATGGATTATGCATAAAAGAATGTATTCTTTATGCAAAAATGGTCCTACAAGTTTACCCAGGACAATGGTTGATTCAAAGGTGGCTTTTAGAAACTATTTTTTTTTAAAACTCAAGGTTTAAAAGGAGTTTTAAAGGCAAACTACCTGGGTGTGACAACCTAATTTAATGGACCCCCCCAACAAATCTGGATTTTAGGAAAATTAAATTGGACTCTCTGATTATCAAAATTTATTTTTAAATTGTAGTTCAAAAAAGTTTTAGCTTTATAATTTATTATTAACCTATAAATGTGATGGTATTCATATTTGGAAAACAACTGTGAAATTTCTGTCATGTGAGCTCATGGTTTATGGTATGTAAACTTTTGGGGTTTAGAGGGGATTAGGGTGATGGGATTAGGGGATTAGGTGTATGACATAAAGAATGTTATACATGTCACTGAATTAGCCAATTTAAAAAATATGGCGTGGGGGGGGGGGTCAGTGATCAATCTTCAGTACTCATTGGATGGACCCTCTTTAATTTGTTTGCCATCACTCTCCTCAGTTGGTGACATTTTATGAGCTTACATTTTTTTTATTGGTGCTAGTATTTCATGTCAAGTCAGCCATTGATTCTTCTTCTAAGATATTTACGTGATTAATTCCTCTTCATTATTTGTTATCAAACAACCCCAGAACTTTATTTTTAAATTCTTTTATTGTGGTGTGTATATATATACATATATATATGTATATACACACACACATACACACAAACACACACATATACAGAAAAGCATTTGTCATTTCAACAGTTGTTACGCATACAATTCACTGAGATTTTCTTTCTTCCCCCCTGGAATTAAAAGATTCTATTTTTAAAAAATCATTTTATTCAGGTCTCTTACAGTATTTATAACAATCTATACAATAATTATAATAATCACATTTATACATATGTTGCCATAATTATTTTCCAGACATTTACTATTTTTTAAATCATTTTTTCAATCATTTATTGGGGGCTCGTGAAACATTTATCACAATCCATGCACCTATCCATTGTTTCAAGCACATTTGTACATTTGGTGCTATCATCATTTTCAAAACATTTTCTTTCTACTTGGGCCCTTGGTATCAGCTCCTCATTTTTCCTCTTCCCTTCCCCACATTTCCTCCCTCATGAACCCTTTGTAATTCATAACTTTTTTTTTTGTTTTCATGTATTACACTGACCAATGTCTCTCTGCACCTGCTTTTTTGTTGTCTGTCTCCCAGGGAGGCACTTATATGTAGCATTGTGATCAGTTCTCTCTTTCTCCATCTTCCCCTTCCCCTCCTGGTATTGCTACTCTCAATGTCGGTTCTGAGGGGTTTATCTCTCCTGGATTCCCTGTGTTTCCTGCTCTTATCTGTACCCATGTACATGCTCTGGGGTAGTCAGATTTTTAAGGTGAAATTGGGGTCAGGATGGGTGGGGGTGGGGTGGGGTAGGAAACATTAAAGAAGTAGTGGAAAGTTAGATGTTTCAGTAGTGCTGTACTGTACCCAGACTGGCTCGTCTCTTCTTTGTGATCTTCCTGTTAAGGCACATCCAATTGCCAACAGATGGGCTTTGGGATCCTGCTCTGCACTCCCCCTCATTCACATCAGTATGATTTTTCTGTTCTGGGTCTTTGATGTCTGATACCTGATGCCATCAACACCTCCTGATTACACAGGCTAGTGTGCTTCTTCCATATGGCCTTTGTTCCTTCTCAGGTAGATGGCCTAATTTGTTTATCTCAAAGCCTTTAAGATCCCAGATACTATATCTTTTCATAGATGGGCACCATCAGCTTTCTTCACCACATTTGTTTATGTACTCATTTTGTCAGGAAGGTGAGCATCATGGAACACTAGCTTACTAAAACAAAGTATTCTTATGTTCACGTACTTTTGTAGAGGCCCAATAGAGTACTTACTATGAAACCTATACATATCTTTACATAAATCTATTTCCCTAATGTTGTGTATAAATATATTTACATATGTCCATGCCTGTATTTAGACTTCTATAAATGCCCTTTGTTTCCTAGTTCTTTCCTCTATTTCCTTTTATTTTCCGCTTGCCCCACTATCATGCTTGGCCTTCATTTGGGTTTCAGTAATTCCTCTTGGTTACATTGCCCTTGATGATCAAGCCCTACCAGGCCTCCTATGCCCTCCTCACCATTGGTTTAGATCACTTGTTGTTCCCTTGTCCATGGTTAGCACTGACTTCCTTTTCCTCGCCTCCCCCTCTCCCATGGCCCCCCAGAAACTGTCAGTCCATTGTTTTATCCTCCAGATTGTTATTTATAGCCTGTCTTATCAAGATAGACATGCAGCACTAATAATAAGCGCACACAAAAAGACAGTAAAACAAAACAACAACACAATCGGTGACAAAAAAAGAGAAAAACCTATAAATAGTTTTGTTTGTTGATCTTTAGGAGTGTTTTCCACTTGAGTCTGCTGGGGTGCCGTGCCCTGGTCCCAAAGTCTATTTTTGGTCTTCTCTGGGACTTCATTGCTTTGCTCCCCTTGTTGTTTTAGCATTTTTGTTTTAGCATTTTGCCCTAGAGTGGTGGGGTCGGATCAGGCACAATCCCCCCACTGTGCCTTCAGTGTTATCCCTCGAAGCAATATGAGTCAGTAAGGGACGTGATTTCTTGTGGTTGGGTCGGTCCTATGCTCCATTGGCTGCTCTGAACAGAAATATCATCCTCTGGGCTTGATGGGCTAGGATGTGCTCTACTCGCTCTCCTTCCCCCTTCCTGAGCTCCTGTGTACTCTGATCAGACATGTCCCTCTCCCTGAGCTATAGCTTCCAGGCTGTCTTCTGAATTGACTTCTTCGGGAAGGGGTAAAGGTGCGTCCATGTAGTTGGGGTTAGAGGAGACCCCAACTTTTATTTTTCCTTAAGGAAAACTATCTTTGGTATAATCTAAAAAAAATGATAGCATTCACTCCTTTATTTTTTAACATTCACTTATTAATGTCACAATAATTCCCATTGACTTCATGATTGCCTTTTGTCAGTTTTGTTTCATATTCCTTTATTTATATCTTAGTTTTCTTTTAGTCGTTGAAAACTTTAAACATGGCAAAAGAAAGTACCCTTTGTAGCTAAATCAGGCATCAATATTTTCCACAAATTTTATTGAAGTGTATCTTCAAATTTCACTTAAGATTGCCTATTTTAAACTTTACCAAAGATTTCACTTCCATCACAAAGAGAAAAAATGTATAGTACATTTATATCAATTATCTTTTATTTATAGTTTTAGCTGTGTGATGACTGGAAGAATGTTTCCTATACTAGCTTGTGCCTCATAGTCCTGGAGGCACTGAGGATTGGGTATCAGGCTGTTTACTGCAACACTGGCACTGGAGGCATTGAGGAAGAAAGATGAAGGTGTTTCCTCTCAAGAAGATGTACAGCTTTGGAAAGCCTCTAAAGGGTCTGTATGAGTTGGGATGGACTCAATGACTTTTTTAAAAAAAACTTCTAACTCAAACCTTTCATCTCTACACTTTTCAGTGACAAGCTTCACAGGGCATGATCTTTGGTGCTAGGACTCCACCCTCCACTTTCTTGTTCTGGTCATGGATGAGTTGGCACAGTAGGCTTTAAGATTTACTTAGAGGTAGGCCTTGGGTCTCCACTCCACTCTCCCCCTATTCGTAGTGACATGGTTCTTGTTCTTTGATGTTTAATGTTTGATATCTGCTCCCTTCAGTCCTCCGTAATCACACCTGCTAGTGTTTTTCTTCCATGCGGGCTTGGTAATTGTACACTTGCACAGGGGAGTCGTGGGGAGGAGACAGGCTAGTGAGGCACAGTGAGGTGGCAATGAAGCATACAACTTTCCTCTGGTTCCTGAAGGCTTCCTCCCTCCAACTGTCATGGTCCCAGTTCTACATTACTGTGGAGATAAGAAATGGAAATGCAGGGAACCCAGGACAGATGAACCCCTTGGGACTAGTAGTAGGAGTGAAGCTACTGGATGGGTGAAGGAAAAGTGGGGTAGAGAGGGGGAGCCAACTTCAGGGATCTACATAAAACCTCCTACCGGTGGACAGACACTGAGGGAGAGGCCGAGGGGAGACACTGAGCAGTGTAAGTCCTGACAAAACAATCATTTATAGAGTATTGAGAGTTGGTGGGGGAGTGGGGAGCAAGGATGGAGGGGAAGGGAAGGGAGGCTGATGTCAGGGGCTCGGATGGAAAGGTGGAGGTTCAGAGAATGATGACAGCTGCAGTCATGTGAAGAAACATGGCACAGTATATGTATTTATGTATTATGAGAAACAATGTATGAGCCCCCAATAAAATGATTTTAAAAAAGATTTACCTAGATGCCATTTCTATACCTTGAAGATTGGCAAGCAAAATAACTATACACTGAAGATGTGAACCACATACATCTGCCCTACTAAACACAAACTACGTTAAAAGATGCGATGTTAGACAGGATTCTCTAGAGAAACAAAACCAGGACACTGATAATTATATATATGTATATATTTATATATATATAAATATATAATTAACATAGATAGCTAAGATAAGAAATAAACAATCTATAAAGCAGTATGAATGGCTTGGTGGAACTCATTTCTGAGACATAGATAATACACTGGCAGTTCTTCAAGTCTGGAGGGTCACTGGGTAGTCTTCTATAGAGTATTTTAGTCTGTCCAGCCACAAGCAGCAAACAGCAAAGCAGGTCGCCAACAATCAGCCAGGTGACAGAATCCGACAATCCCTAGCTCAAGAGATGTATATTCCAGTAGCATGGCAAAGTAGAGCTTGAGGAAACCTCAATTTACAGTGGCATAGCCCACAGATCAGGTGTCCCACAGGTAGTGTCGCTTGCAAACTGAGGCACAGCACAAGCAAGGCAGCAGCTGCACACTGGTCACCAAGAGCAAGAGAGAGAAAGGCAAGGCTCACTGAACCCTTCATATCTCTGTCCTTCAATTAATCTCACATGTGTTCATTGGCCATGCTGTCACAGCAAATCTACCTATCACAGATGCCCAATTCTGCTTCCCCTTGACCAGATGCCAAGAATCTCCAGAGCCTGTGTAACTCCTTGTGGTTAAATTTTTTTTTTTGCAAATATAAAAAACACAAGATCACGTGAACATATTGCTAGGTTCCTTGTAGGACTCGGAAAGAAAGTCTACTTGGTAGGTGCTCTTACCTTCATGGTTTATCTGCCCCTGACTCTACATGACTTGAAACAGAACGCCTAGGGGAACTCTGAAAGGACGGGTCATGGGTTATTGTAGTTAGAGGATGACAGAAATTGTGTCTCTTGTGAAAGTTTCAACAATCACTTCGAAATTGGATCAGGACTCTCTCAGTAGCAAGAGACAGATACTCAGCTCTAACTAGCTATGTTTTTTTTTTTTTTTTTTTTTTAAGAAAGGAGAGTTTATCAGCTTGGGTTACAAAATGGTGAAAGGTAAGCAGGTGGGAACTCGTTTAATAGCCACCTTGATCCAGAGATTTTTTGCATCATCATATTTTCTTATATTACATTTCTCTATTAGTTTTATTCTTGCATTCTGAAAATTCTCTCCACTCCAACAAGAAAAAATGATGAAGGCAAGATGGTCATTTTATCTTTTCAATTCTAAGACCTGAAAAGCAAAGGAACTTTCTTTTCAACTCCTATTCAAAAAGTTCTTGGCCCAGTTTAGTAGATGTGGTCACTCTGAATTGGAATTGATACAATTGGAACTGATGTACTCTTTGGTTTGGAATCTGTTTCTTGGATCCATAGCTTTTCTATGCCTCCTCCTTGGGCCAGTGTGGGGTGAGGCATTGTGATTACTCCTGATTAGTTGAAAAGGAACAGGGCATCTTTTTGCTCAGGAAAAAGCAAGTAAACATGATTACCCTCTATGGTATTTGAGGCTAACACGCAGAATTTACGTAGGCATGGGAATTACAGGAATGGTGAAGCCTAATATATGAAGTGTGCCATGCCTATTGTCAGCCAGTAGTTTATTGCATGTCTTTCTGGTCTTCAAACTCTCAGTCACATGATCCATAGACCTCTGCCATAGAAAGGATTTGCTTCTGCCAAAGCAGTAGGCCAGGAAGCCTTTCTGCTGCTTTCTCACCGTCTTATGAACTATTGTCTGAGTGCTACAGTCTCTGGTACCTCTACCACTTCAGACAGGGGTCTTTCGTGCACACGCCACTGGTGGCTCCTTTTTTCTTGATGGTCCTAGAATTCTTCCTGTTCTTGCTTCTGGAATGGCTTTCCAATACCCGGAGGAAGGACAAAACTGACCAGTCCTCCAGCTGCAGTTCTCTCTACCTTCTTTTCATGGACCTCCCTAATCATTTGAAAGGAGTGATAGCAAAATGGACAGTAGAACCATCTTCAGTTGATTTCCCTTGATTACATAGCCATATGATCATATCTATGAAACTCTAGTCTTGGGATTCTGTTTCTTTTAGTGACATATGTTGAAATAAGTGCTGAAATATAAAATGAAAATTTACCTAAGTCTTCCCTATATATGGTTGGTGGCATGTGTGTTTTCATACTAGAAAGTTCTGCTCTCAGCTAATGAGTAACTTGTGACTAACATAAGATTGACTTTGGTAAGTACTCTTTAAAGTTAGCAGGGTAAGCTGAAAGACTGTTTCAAGGAGTCAGGAGTATACATGAAGTCTGTATACAAACTTTAAGAGTAAGAATGAAACAGATCCTGATACTTTTTCTCCCAAATTCCCATCACACACTTTTTGACCAAAAAAAAATTGTTTACCACTCCTTAAATCTGAGAGCCATTTGATGGGATCCCTGACAGAACTATTGTCAGAATGATATATCATTTCTGGCAACATTGGGTTCTCTAAGTAGTTGCTTTTGTGTCAGTCTTCTCTTCCTGGTTCAGAAAATTTCCAGACACAATTTTACTTGAATCATTCTATTGAGGTATGTGACCTTTCCCAGTGATACCCAGAAGCTGGTTCTCAGACTAACTGCCAATGAATTATCTGGTACTTTTGGGAGAAATGGTTTTTAAGCCAAGTACTATCCAAAGAGATTCTGATCTGGTAGCTATGGTAGGGAGGACTGGGAATCTGCAAGTCTCCAGAGCTCCAGGGTGATTAACCCATAAAACCCAAACTAGGAGGCTCTAGTCTTTGTAGTAATCATTGATTTGCCGTAGAGCCTTATCAAATACTTTCTGCACACATTTGTGAACTTTATTCTTCTCATTCAAAATAACTTATGAGTAGTTTAATTAATGGAATGTATTGTGGGTACTGTCTTAGTCCGGGTCAACTAGAGAAACAAATTCATAAACACACATAAAAATATAAGGGAGAGGTTTACATACAAGAGGATTTGAACATTGAGAAAACATCCCAATCCAGTCCAAGGTTATAAGTCCGATATTTGCCCATATGTCCGATACCAATCCATAAATCCTCTTCAGACTCATGAAGCACGTGCAATGACACCAGGACAAACACAGGCCAGTGGGTGCAGAGTCTTGTGTATACAGTGGTGGTAGACGTATCTCAGCACTAGCAGGGGTCTTCCTGTGGCTTCTCCAGTTCCTTGGGTTCAGGGTCTATCAGCATGCTGCCATGTGTCTTGTCAGCTGTAATGTCTCTCAGTGACTGCTATCAGTAGAAGATCTCCAAGGAAATGAAGTGCGAGACCTAGTTCCTGCCTCCAAGAAGGAAGTACCAGATTTCCCGGAAGTCTCAGGAGAAAACCATGCCCACACAGAGGTCTCAATGGCTATCTCCAGATTGACAAACTAGACTCCACTCCTACACTGTTACTACTCAATTTAACACCCGATTAGGTGACTGCCACAGGTATTTAATTTACAATTCTTCTGAAGAAGAGATTTAAAGATAATAAAAACCATTTTAGAAAGAATTAGGTGTTCCCAGAACCACAGAGGGCAGTGATTTCCCCCCCCTCCAAAAAAAAACTTAAAACAACAAAAACAACAAAAAAAGAATTATGCGATAGCATTGAGTATATCAATTCAAACCCTAGTGAATGTGATCTTTGGGTTAGGAAGAATTTAATCAACATTAATTCTTAGAGAAATAGTTAATCTCATCCTAATTTTGCAGGTCTGAAAGTAGGATACAGAATTCATAAATACTTTACCCAAATCATGCCATATGAAAGCAAAATAAAGCAATTATAGATTCTGGTCTTGCTCACATAACAAAGCCATCTCCATCATCCTAGCTTCTTTTGTTGTACATTTGGAATCAATCATCATAAGCATGCATAGCTTTCAGCAAGCCTTTGGTTTCAGGAAAGAAATTCAGAGAATCTTAAGTAGTAGGAATATGGCTGCATCAAATAAAAAAGCCACATTGTTGAAATTGGAGGAGGAACTGGAACTAGATTACCAACCATCACTGTGCATCCTTCTACATTAAATGTCTTCATATCAAAACCAAGAAATCCCTGGGAAAAACTGAAAGCTATAAACTTTTTTGATGCCAAGAAGCTTCACTTGCCACATCCTGGCAAATGTTGGACTTTAATAGACTTTTTATGGTTCTATTTATAGGAGTCCAAATGGCGTGATGCTTACGTGTTGGCCTGTGAGCCACAGTGTTTGCAGTTTAAAACCACCAGACTCTCCATGGGGAAAAGACAGGGCTGTAGTCACTTGGAGTCTCCGAAACACAGGGACACTTCTACCCTGTCCTATAGTGTCACTATGAGTCAGCATCAGTTTGATGAGAGTATTGTTCTTTATTATCTAAAATATATGCATCATGAAATATGACTAAAATATGTGGGCTGGAGCAGAGGCATTTATTGCTTTTCTCCTTTGACTTTCAGCTTTGAATAAAGTTGTCTATGTCTATTGTTTAAATAATTAAATAGTATATGTATTTTTGCCTATGAACAATTGTTTCCAGTTATTTTCTTTTAAATTTCCCTCATATAAAATAAGTGTAGAAGGAATGATAGATCTAGAAACCTCCATTAAGAAATCCCTAAAATTGGATGTCTCAAAGGACGATCGGTGGCCAGTTTTAGCAGAATTAGCTAAAGGGTTTTTAAAAGTCCTCTAGAGAAGCAATGGGATCGAAGTTACCATGTCCCCATGAAATCCTGAAAATAGACTTCTGACTCAGGGCACAGGGCTTGGCACCTCATCAGACTCAATTGGAAAACATTCATAAAGGTCAGCAGACAGACCTGGAACTATCTATCATTTTTGTTTATTTATTTGTTTTTCTTTTGCCCAATGTCTGTCTATATAAGATAGGCAGGACAAACAATCCTGGTTCAGGGGTGGTGGGGTGGAGGGGTGCATGAGAGAGGGATAAGGGAAAACGAGATCTGAAAATGAGGGCAAGTGGAGTGTGACCAACTGCAGTGTATCCAAGAGGCATTACTGAGAGCCAAGTGGAGGGTGAGCATGGTAAGGGGACAGGAGGAAGGTGAAAGGAAATAAAGGAAAGAAATAGGAAACAAAAGTTATTTTATAGAGATATAGCTATAGGTATGCAAATATGTAAATACATTATTTTATAATGAAAAGGATTGAAACCAATGTACAAATATTTATATGTTAAGTATTAATATAGCAGATGGACATTGGGTCTCTACTCAAGGCTTTCTTTAGCACAATAACACTTTGTTCTAATAACCTGGTACTCTGATACTCACCTTCCTGACATGATCACTGAAGACAAAATGGGTACATGAGGAAATGTGGTGAAGAAAGTGGATGGTGCCTAGCTATCAAAAGATATAGCATCTGGGCACTTAAAGGACTGAAGTTAAACAAGCAGCCATCTAGCAGGGAAACAAATAAACCCACATGGAAGAAGCACACAAGCCTATGTGATCATGAGATGTCAAAGGGATCAGGTATGAGATATCAAAAGATCCCAGACAAACAATTATATCAATGTGAATGAACAGGGTTAGAGTGGAGACCCAAAGCCCATCTGTAAACAATTGGACAACCCCTCACAGAAGGATTACAAGGAAGGGACATGTCAGCTAGGGTGCAGTATAGCCCTGATGAAACACACATCATTCCTCTAGTTCCTGAATTCTTCCTCCCCCTCTATTACCATGACCCAGTTCTACCTTACAAGTATGATAGATTGGAGTACATACATTGGTAAACATAAGAACTCTCAACACATGGGAAAACAGTTTAAACCCTCAGGAACAGTGTAGCAGTAGCAGTATCATGAGGTTAGGGGGATGGTAGTAGTAGATGGGGGAGAAGGGCAGGAGAAAAAGGGGGAACCCTTCACAAGATTGGATATATATATAGCCCACCACCAGATAAATAACAGAAATATGGGTGAAGAGAGACAGTGTAAGATATGAAATAACAAAAATAATATATAAATGACCTAGGATTCACAAAGGTGGGAGGGTGGGGGAAAGACGGGTGAAAAGAGGAGCTGATAACAAGGGCTCAAATAGAAATAAAATATTTTGGAAATGTTGATGGCAAGTATATTTAATACAGTTGAATGATAGATTGTCATAAGATTTGTAAGAACCCCCTAATAAAATGATTCATACATAGATCAATCAATCAATAAAATTTTATTAAATCTTTAAAAAAAATGGAGTTGCGTCCACTCTCAAACAATAAGTCAGGTTCCAACTGATTGTTATGCAAGTTGAAATTGGAGCTAGGGTTTGCCCTAGAACTTCCTCACCTATCATTGTGAATAAAGAATGACACTCAAAACTCACCTAGGCCTTGTTTTCCAACACTAAGTCTGTCAATACCACTCATCTGTCAGTTTGTTGTACTGTGGTGGCTTGAGTGTTGCTGTGATGCTGAAAACTACTCTCTGTCATCAGTATTTCAAAGTACAGCAGGTGTACCTACGATGAACAGGTTCAGCTTAGCTTCTAGACAAAGAGCAGATTCAAAAGAAGGGACTAGTTGTCCACTTTTGAGGGTTTGAGTCAGCAGTAAAACATTGTCAGATATGATGAGGCCTTCAGGTTGGAAGGCATTCAAATACAACTGAGGAAAAATTGATTCTTTAGAGTAGATTTGATCTTAGTATGTGTCTTAAGACAGCTTTGGGAACTTTCTTTTTCTGATGTGGCACAATAAAAAATGAGAAGAAATAGTTGCAGATATCAATTAATAATTGGAACATGAAACATGAAATGTAAGTCCAGGAAAACTATAAGTCATCAAAAATGAAACACATAAAGCTTGATATCCTAGGCTGTGAGCAGAAATGGGCTTTATGTTGACAATTCTGAGTCGGAAAATCATATGGGTTATTCTGTGGGGAATAGCAAATTCAAGAGGAATGGTGTTACATTCATTGTCAGAAAGAACATTTCAGAATCTATCCTGAAGTAAATCAGTTCCTGTAAATAAGATAATGTCTATATGCCTATAACAAATATTCCAGTTAATACAAGTATTATTTAAATGTATGAACCAATTTGTGTTAGGCCAGGTTGAGCAGAGAAACAAATCTAGTGATATTCATATATGTGTAAGAAAAAAAGCCCTTTATGTCAAGAAGTAATTATATATCAAGAAAATATCCCAGCCCAGTCCAACTCAAGTCTGTATGTCTAACAGTAGTCCATAAATCCCTCTTGAAGACTCATCCATTCACAAGCAGTGATGCTGAGTTCAGGAATATCACAGGTTGGTGGGTGCAGAGTCCTGTGGATCCAAGGGCAGTGGATGCATCACAGTCAGCAGAAAGGTGAAGGCAGAGAGAGACGAGGAGGTTCCCAGGGCCTTCCTGATGAGAAGGCCATGCCAACAGAGGCACCATCAGACTCTGACCTGATTGGCAGGTTGAATACCACCCCAGTACTTTTATATATCTTCAAGTTGGCATGAAGTTATGTAACTACCATGCAATTACTAAAACCAGTGATGAGACACTTGAAGAATTCCATCAGTTTCTTCAGTCTGAAATTGATCAAATGTGTAATCAAGATGCACTGATAATTATAATAATTAGATCGTGAAAGTTGGAAGCAAGGAAGGTACAATATTTAGAAAATATGACCTGTGTGATAGAAACAAAGCTGGAAATCACATTTTATAAGACTACTGATAGCTTCCTGAACAAAATAAATAGTGACTATGCATAGCTACCTCACCAGATGAAATGCACAAGGAGCAAAATGACTATATTGGTAAGAAGAGACAATGGAGAGGCAGTATCATTATTCAAAACAAGACCAGGGACAAGGTGGAACAGATCATCAACTGCCAGCATGTAAGTTCAAGTTGAAATTGAAGAAAATTGAAGTATGAATTGAATGACCTTGAGCATATCTCTGGAAGGTAGAGAATCTGGTGTCAGTGGGACATGAAACAATTAGAGTGAAGGGCTGGAGTCTAGTTTGTCAATCAAATCATAGCCAATGACGCCTCTGTGTGAGCTTGGCCTTCTGAGAATTCTGGCAACTCCTGAATTTTCCTCTTTGGAGATGAGAGACTCACGTTCTCTAGGCTCACTCCTTGGGAGACTTTGTAGCTGACAAGACTCATGAAACTGCACCAGTGCCCTGAGCAGGAAAAGCCATGTGGAGACCCCCGCTAGCACTGAGTTGCTTACAACACCACTAGGTCCACAAGACTTTACATCCACTGGCCTGTGATCACCTTGCATTCGATGTCATTGTATGTGTTTCATGAGTCTGAAGAGGACTTTCTAAATTTTTATTGGACATATGGGCTAATATTGGATTTATGGACTTGATCTGGACTGGGCTGGGATGTTTTCTCAATATCCATCTGCTCTTGTATATTAACCTCTTTCTCATACATATATGAGTTTCTATGGATTTGTTTTTCTAGTCTACCTGGATTAACTCAATAACCAACATTGAATTCAGAGGCCATATCAAACATAGATTTGATGCATTGAATACTAATGACAGAAGCTCTGAGGAGTTGTGAGATGGCATGAAGAATATCATAAAGTAAAAGTTATTAAAATATATGAAAGGAAAGATGTAAGTGAATTTCAAAAGGGACTCTGATCTTATTCGTAAATATAGACTAAAGCACGTGGAAGAAATGATGAAGTAAAAGAGCTGAGCAAAAAATGTTGCAGTAGCATGAGAAGAGGACATAAATTATACCATTGAAATGTGCAAAGACCTAGAGTTAGAAATCCCAAAAGGAAAAACTTGCTCAGTATTATTAAGTGGAAAATTGTGAAGAAAACATTCAAGTCTTGGTTTTTAATATTGTATGATTCTATGGGCAAGATATTGAATGATGCAGGAAGCTTTAAAAGACTATAGAAGGGACTACACAGAGCAATTGTTCCAAAAAGGTTTGATGAACAAGTCATATAAAGAGTTAGCATACAAACAAGAACCAGTAGTATTGAAGGAAGCTGCACTGGAGAAATTGGCAAAATACAAGATTCTAAGAATTGACAGAATATCAATTGAAGTTCAGTGAGCTGATGTAGCATTGGAAATACTCATTAATCTTCGCCAAGAAATTTGGAAGACAATTTGCAAGAGATTTTGTGCCAATTCTAAATAAAGGTGACCTAAGAGAATGAAGAAACTAACAGTATCCTTAACATTAAGTGCAAGTAAAATTTTGTTGTAGATAATTAAAATACAACTGCAACAGTACATCAACAAGGAACTGACAGAAATTAAAGCCAGATATAGAAGGAGACCTGGTATAAGGGACATCACTGTTAATTTCAAATGGATCTTGGCTAAAAGAAGATATGCTAGATACAGTTCTCTAGAGAAACAAAACCAGGACACTAATAATTATTTATATTTATATATATATGTACATATATGTATATATAACAAGAAATAGGCAGTTAATTAATCTATAAAGCAGTAAAATTGGCCCAGTGCAACTCACTTCCGTGAGACAGCTGATGCACTGGCAGTCCTTCGAGTCTTGAGCACCGCTGGGTAGTCCTCTGTAGAGCAATTGAGGATATCCAGCTTCAGGTAGCAAACAGCAAGGCAGGTTATCAACAGCCAGATGTAAGCATCTGACAGTCCCCAGTTCAAGAGATATATATTCCAGTAGCATGGCGAAGCAGATCTTGAAGGTACCTAAAATTCAGTGACATCCTCCATGGGTTAGGTGTCTCACAGGTAATGTAGCTTGCAAATTGAGGCACAGAGCAAAAAAGGCAGCCAGCTGCACTTTAGTCCAGTCATCAAAGAGAAAGAAACAGGAAAGATGAGGACCGACGAGCCATTTATCTCTCTGCCCTTCAGTTAATCCCACGTATGTTCATTCATCATGCTGGCACAATAAACCTTAACCCTCTCAGAAGAGAATATTATAAAGATTTATATTCGTTTACTTGTTGACTGTGCAAAGATATTCAACTGTGTGAGCAAAACTAATGAGAAGGTCCATGAGAAGTATGGAAATTCCAGAATACTTCATTGTGTTCACATGGAACCTGTACATGGATTAAGAGTCAGTTTTAACTGAATAAAGGAATAGTGCATGTTTAAAATCAGTACAGGTATGTGTCAAGGTTGTATCCATTTATCATATTATTTAATCTGGCTAGTGGGTAAATAATCAGAAGCCAGGCTGTTTAAAGAGGAATGTGTTATCAGAATTGGAGGACAACTCAGGAACGGTTTGTCTTACTTATATGACTCAACCTTGCTTGATAAAATTGGAGAAGATTTGAAGTATTTGCTGATGAAAATAAAAAATCAGCAGCTTCATTACAATGCTGAATGTACAGGAGACCAGAATTCTCACAACTGGACCAATAGATATCATGTTAAATGGAGAAAAGGTCGAAGTTGACAGAGATTTATCTTGCTTGGACCCACAGTTAGTGCTCATGGAAGCAGTGATTAAGAAATAAAATGATGTCTGGATGGTTGGAGGGAAGGTGGGGTAGAGAGTGGGATCCAATTATAAGGATCTACACATAACCTCCTATTGGGAGGACAGACTTTGGAGGAGTGGGCATCGGGGAGTATAAATTTTGACAAAACAATAATACTTTATAAAGTATTGGGGGGTGAGAGCAAGGATGGAGGGGAAAAGATGAGAAGCTGATTTCAAGGGCTCAAGTGGAAAAGCGGATGTTTGAAGCATGATGATGGTAGCAGGCATGCGAAGATATATGGCACAATATATGTATTTGTGTCTTGTGAAAAGTGATGTATGAGCCCCCAGTAAAATCTAAAAAAAAAAAGGAAAGAAAATGATGCATTGCATTGGGCACATCACTGCACAAGACCTCTTTGAAGTGTTAGAGAGCACAGTTGTTACTTTGAAGGCTAAGGTGCGTCTGATCTAAGTCATGGTATTTCCAGTCACCTCGTGTGCATGTAACAACTAGACAGGGAATATGGAAGCCCATAGAAGAATTGATGCATTTGAATTATGGTGCTACCAATAATATTGGAAGTACCCCGGAGTGCCAGAGAACAAACAAGTCTGTGTTGAAAGAAGTACAGCCAGAATGCTCTGTAAAAGTGAGGATGAGTTGCCATCCTTCATCTCGCACACTTTGGACATGCCACCAGGAGAGACTAGTTCCTGAAGAAGACTCTCATATTTGGGAAAGTAGAGGGTCGGGAGGAAGCAGGAGTCCCCTGGATGAGATGGATTCACCCAGGGACTGCAGCAATGAACTTGAATATTACACATTCAAAGATTGCACCTGACTGGGCAGTGTCTTCTGCTGTCCGTAGGGTCACAGTGAATCAGAACTAACTAAAGAGCACCTAACAACAGCCACGCATATCTTTCTGTGATCCACCAGGTCTACTCTCTGTAAGCCTGCTCAACCCAGCATCTGTCACCATGAGAAGACTTATTATTTCCAAGTGATGATCATTTTCTGCCTTCCCATATCACTATTTCCACTATTTTCAGCTTGCTGCCTCCCTCCTCCCCCAACTTAGGAAAGCTTTTTATGGCTATATCTGGAATTAATGGCCCTACATCAATGTGAAAGTCCTTGTCTCTACATTTTTAAAAAAATAATTGTATTGGGGACTCTTACAGCTACTATAACATTCAGTACATCATTTGTATCAAGCACATTTGCACACATGTTGTCACATACATTTCCAAACATTTTCCACTTGAGTCCTTGGTACAAGCTCCTCTTTAAAAACAAAAAACAACTCCCCTTTCCCCTCCTCCTGCTTTTTTTAGATGAATCATTTTATTGGGGGCTGTGGTAGTCATGAGGCCTCTGTGTGGGCATGGCTGTCACCTGAGACTCCTGGGAAATCTCGTGGAATTTCCCTCGTGAAGATGAGAACCTATCTTCCCCAGTTGTTGGGAGTCAGTTTCAGAGATGATTAACCACAGGCAACACAAGATGCAGCCTCCGAGAAGCTGGAGGAACCAGCGGAGAGATCACTCGGCTTTGCCCTGATGAAGACAGACCTCTGAAGCTGGAGTGGCATGCTGTTGATGGACCTGAGCCCTGGAAGTGAGGAGCCATGGGGAGACCCCTGCCAGCACCAGAATTCTGCATCCACTGACCTGTGACTTCCTGAGTCGGAAGCAGACTTGGTAGACTGATTTCAGGCATATGGGTTAATACTGAACTTATGACTTTGAACTGGACTGGGCTGGGATGCTTTCTCCATGTCCCATTCCTTTTGTACATAAACCTTTTCCTTAAACCTATATGCGTGTCTCTGAAGTTTGTTCCTCTAGTCTACCCGGACTAACTCAGGGGCCCATACAACTCCCATCACAATCCCTAACAACATCAATTGTATGCAGGCCACTTTTACACACCCATTGCCATCATCACTCTCAAAACATTCTCCCTCCCTCCAGGCCCCCAATATCAGCTCCTTATATTACCCTTCCTCTCCTCCTTCCCCTTGAACCCTTAGTAATTTACAAATTATTTTTTTCATCCTGTACACTGTACAATGTGTCAGAACACTCACTTCCCTGTTGTCCGTGTCCCAGAGAGGAGGCTACGTGTAGATCCCTGAAGTTGGTTCTCCCTTTCTATTCCTCCATCCCTCCACCCTCCTGGTATTACCACTCCTATTACTAGTCTTGATGGATCATCTGTCCTAAGTTTCCCATGTTTCCAACTTCACTGTACATCTCCTGGTCTACCTGGATTTATGTGGTAGAATTGGGGTCATGATAGTGGGTGGGAGGCAGCATGGGAACTAGAGGAAGGTTGCTTATTTCATAGTTCCTACCCAGTATCTTAACTGGCTCATCTCCTCCTTGTAACCCCTCTGCAAAAGGATATCACCTCACCTATTGATGGGCTTTGGGTCCCCAATCTGTACTCCCCCTCATTAATAATAATATAATTTTAACTCATTGATATGCCTGACCAGAGCACATGAGACCAAATGAAAGGTGAGGAAGAGAGAATGACATGCATCCTGGCCCACTGAGCCTTCAGGACAATAATCCCACTCAGAACAACTAATGCACAAAGAGTACTGCACGGCCGGCCCCATTATGAAATATGGCTACCCTCGCTGACCCAAGGCCTATTGGGGCCAGGAAGAAGAAGCAGGGTCAAGATTATACCCTGTCGGACACAACCACACCAATGCAAAGCACTAAGAGTGTGCAACAGAGTGTAGAGTCACAGATGGAGTACCAAGGATATACTTTGGGGCCAGGGTATTGGCACCCCATCCGACTGAACCAGGGGTCACTCTAGGAGGTCAACTACAGACCTTGAACTTTATACAGGTTTTTATATTACTATTATTTTTATTATTCTGTTACATATTGTATAGTACATTGAGGGGGTTTCTTGCTGTTGTTATCATTGTTTTATTTGCTTAAGTTGCTCCATTTTAGGAGACCTTTCATGTACATATTGCTACCTCTACAGGTCTATCTAGACAAGATAGACAGGACAAAGAGGTTGGAGGCAAAAATGACAGGATTGATGGTTCCAGGGTAGGGGACATTGAAGAGGTGGAGGAGGGGGAAAGGTGGTGATGTCGACCAGCCCAGGAAAAAGGGAATAACAATTGATACAAGTGCAGGGACAAGGTGGGTGAGAGAAGGCCAATAGTTATTGATTAAGAATAATGTAACAGAGAGAAAATACTGAAACCCAAATGGAGAGTGAGCATGATAGTGGGACAAGAGGGAAGCAAATGGAAATAGAGGAAGAAACTGGGGAATAATGAGCATTTATAGAGGTTCAAATACAAGTATGTACATAGGGGCATATATTTATAAGTAAGGATGGGGAAAGAGATTAACATGTATACTTATAGGGCTAGTATTAGGAAAACAGATGGGCATTGGACCTCCACTCAAGTATCTCCTTGGTTCAAGAATACTTTGTTCTATTAAATTGGCATTCCAAGATGCTCACCTTTCCGACATGATCACTGAAGACAAATGTGTGCATAAGCAAAGGTGGTGAAGAAAGCTGATGGTGCCCGGCTATCAAAAGATGGAATGTCTGGGGACTTAAAGGCTTGAAAATAAACAAGCAACCATCTAGCTCAGAAGCAACAAAGCACACATGGAAGGAGCACACTAGCTTGTGGAATCATGAGGTGTCAAAGGGATGAGATATCAGGTTTCAAGAACTCAAAAGCATAACATTGCATGCTCACTTTCCTGATATCATCGCTGAGGACAAATCTGTGCATAAGCAAATGTGGTGAAGAAAGCTGATGGTGCCCGGCTACCAAAAGATATAGCATCTGGGGTCTTAAAGGCTTGAGTAAACAAGCAGCCATTCAGCTCAGAAGCAATAAAGCCCACACAGAAGAAGCACACCAGCCTGCGTGATCATGAGGTGATGAAGGGATCCGGTCTCTACACTTCTTAATGATGCCCATTCCCCAGAAGTCACTGTTCCCTCTGCTCTGCAGCTTTGTGGAGCGTGAACATTTCTCCTGCGTCGTTGATGAGCGTACCTTGCTTTCTGATGGGCTTGTTTGCATGCCTTTGCTAGAGCCTATTTTTCATTCCTGTTATCCAGTGGTTTGTATATGAGCTGCATGAAGGGGACAAAGGACTCAATGGGAGAGTTTTTAACTTTTATATGAAATGTTACCCCATACTGAAAAGTAGAAAAAAGTATAAGGAACAGCCACCCCCACACCTTTTATTTAAAAACTGGTGGCACGCTGCTATGTCTCCATTATCCTTTTTCAAGTACTTTGAAATGAGTTACAGAGTAGGCCTTTTCACCCCAAGCCCACTGCCACTGAGCTGAATCTGACTCACAGTGACACTGTGTAGCGTTTCTGAGAGGAAATCTCTATGGGAGCAGACAACCTTATCGTTCTCCAGAGGAGCAAAGAGTGCCTTTGAAACACTGACTGGCAGTTTGCAGCCCCACGCCTAACCCACTGTGCCAGTAGGGCTCCTTTGAGTATTATAAGGATATCTAAAACCTTAATAATGATTTCTGAATTTCATCGATTATCTAGCTTACTCCATATATAAATTTCTCTGGCTGTTCTCACACCTTACATTGTACTTGTAAGTGAAAACCAGTCCCTCCCCCCACACCCCGCACACACTTTCCTGGCTTTTTGCGGTAGAAGGATCTGCGACACTTTCTTGCTCCTCCAGGATATCACATCTTCCCTGTTTGCGCGATTGTTTCCTTGTGGTTGTGTTTGATGCTTTCCATTGAAGGTCCAGCTTAAGAATTTGCCACGAATATTTTACAAGTGAAGCTCTACATCCTATTGCAGTAATGTGAGATGTACAGTGTGTGATTTTCCCATCACTGTTTTGTGAAGTTACTTTAATTATTTCTTTTCTCGGGGGAGCTCAGTTCCAAATTATTTGGCATTTACTTGAGTTTATTTGTTTCAGTTCGGTTTTCACCTTATCGTTGTGTAACGTGGAGTTCTTGGTGATTGGATAAACCAGAGCAGATTTGCCCCATCAGGTCTCCACAGTTATAATCTCCACAGGAACAATGGCCATGTCTTTTCTCCGTGAGTGGTTGGTGTGTTCCCCCTGCTGGCCTTTCAGAGAGCAGCTTCCACTTTAACCGTTGTGCCACCCACACAATGTAATTATTATTAGTAGCTTTTTCTTTTTTACCTAGTTAATTTTCTCCTCCTTCCCCTCCTTCTTCAAAATCATTTTTTGAGGGCTCTTACAGATCTTACAGCAATCTATACATCAATTGTATCAATCACATCTGTGCATATATTGCCATTGTTATTTTCAAAGCATTTTCTACTTGAGCCCTTGGTATCTGGGTTAGTCTGAGTTGACTAGAGAAACAAATTCATAGACACTCATGTGTATAAGAGAGAACTTTATATCAAAGGGTGAGTGTACCTTATGTGAACATCCCAGCCCAGTCCAGATCAAGTCCATGAGTTCAATATTAGCTCTTAAATCTGATATTAGCCCATGAAGTTCTCTTGAGGCTTACAGCACATGAAATGATGCTGAATGCTGGGAGATCATCATCCAGGGGTGGATCCATCATCCAGTGGCAGTGCGATCATCTCGGGCCTGGCGCGGGTCTCCACGTGGCCCCTCCAACTCCAGGCCTCTGGCTGTCATCAATGTAGTTCCATGTGTCTTGTCGTCGGAAGACGAAGCAGAAAGTGTCTCTGTCTCCAATGAGTTCTTTATGTCCTTTATGCTTTCAAATGGGTTCATCAAGCTCAACCTGATTGACAGGCTAGACTTTACCCCTTCACAGGTTGACAGAGAATGTAACCATCACAGTATCAGCTCCTTCTTTCCCTTTCTCCCCCACCCTCCCACTCTAGTGAACCTTTGATAAATTATAAATAATTGTTATTTTCATATCTCACATTGTCCGCTGTCTCCCTTCAGCCACATTTCTGTTGCTTGGCCCCCTGGGCGGGCCGTTGCGATTAGTTCATTGTGATCATTGCATGCGGGCCATTGCCATTAGTTCATTGCGATTAGTTCCCTTTCCTCCCCGTTCTCCCCCCAGTTATCCATTTCCTCATGGTATCATTACTTTCTTTACTGTTCCTGAGGGGCTTATCTGTCCTGAATTCCGCGTGTTGAGAGCTCCCATCTCAATATACATGCCCCAGGGTAGCCAGATTTGTAAAGTATAAAGGATCACGATAGTGGGGGGAGGAAGGTGATCGCGACATTTAAGAGCTAGAGGAATGTTGTGGGGTTTCTCAGTGCAGTTTCCTTTTGAACCTTTTGTGAGGGATGTCAGTTGTCTACAGAGGGACTCTGGGTCTCCACTCTGACCCTCCTCTTTCACATCAATATGATTGTTTGTTTGGGATATTCTGATGCCTGATAGCTGATCCTATTGACACCTTGTGATCACACAGGGTGGTCTGCTTCTTCCTTGTGGTTGCTTCCCTGCTAGATGGCTGCTTGTTCATCTTCAAACCTTTAAGATCCCAGATGCTATATCTTGTAATAGGTGGGTCCCCTCACCTTTCTTCACCATAGTAATTTTTTAAAATTTAATTTAGTTTTTTAATTTTTAAAAATTTTTGGACATCACTTACCTCTGGTGGTTGTGGGAGCTACCCAGCGCTACTCCTGAAAGCCACCGCTGGATTTGAACCGTCAAGCCCGCGGGCCACAGTCCCGCACTCAACCACTTACACCACCAGGGCTCAGCCCCCATAGTTAATTTTTAAAACAAACAAAGCATGTATATTTTGAAGACCATAGAAAACTGAAGTTTCATATGAAACATGTTCCCTTTGCCATTCCAGTTCACCATCTCCTTTGTAGGTAACAATTTTAAATAATCCCTTAAAAAAGTAAACATAAGCAATACCACAAAAGCAGACACATTGTTGTCAAAGAGCTTTCAATTCATGGTGAACCTCTGTATTTCAGGGCAGGTCTGGACTCTGTAGAGTGTCCAGAATCTTCACAGAAGCAGATTGCTAGGCTTCTCTTTTGAAGTGTCACTGGGTGAATTTGAACTATCAACCTTTGAACAGTAGTGAATTGCATACCTATTTTTGTATCATCCAAGGAACTCCTCAATAGATATAAGCTAATAGCCTTAGATACATATTTTACTTACATTTGTTCATTTTGTTTTCCTTAGTTTGTTGTACAAAGGCAGAGTATGGGCTTCTGTATTTACTTCTTTGCATAGTTGTGCTGGAGATCACAAACAACTTTTGCAATCTGTCATTCTTCCCAAAGATTCTGAGATGCTTCAGTGAGTTAATAGTGCACATTGTTTTTAAGATCTTTCTTGTTTCAGTCTTCAAATTGAATCCTTTATAAAAACCTATTGTCTAGAATGATGATGGCAAGAAATGTGCAATTGTGGGCTGCATATAATTGATATATGTATTGATCATGATGCCTCCAATAAAATTATTTAAAAAAACCCAAAAAACCCATTGTCTAACACCAGTTTTTATTACCTCTTATTACTGAACATGAGTTCAGAAGTCATATACTGTATCACATTTGCTTTTGTGCTAACTCATATGTAGATTATCCAAATAGTATTTATGAAAGATTATAATCAATGACACTGGATTATATATGTATATATTATGGAATTAAAGAATGTTTCATTGCATATATTTTTGCTACTGTTAGAAAAATAATAATTACATGAGTAACAATGAGTACAAGGAAGAAGAATATGTTCTAGACTTGAATGTGGTGATAATTGTACAGCTCTTCTTGATATGACTGAATTGTTGAATTGTATGACATGCGGATAAAGTGCTAATAAAGCTGTCAAAAAACAAATACTATTTTGTCAGGTGATTAAGTAGAAAGAATTTTTTGCCTCACTTTTTCCCTTTATAATGATAAATAGTATTATCAGTGAAAATTTGTTCTCTAAATCTCAATTCTTTATTTGTTGTTTCTTTTGGTTTTAGATACCACAGTGTATTTTTTGTGGTTTTAACATAATATTGAGAACAATTATAGAGTACTCTTTTTTTTGCTTTAAAATAAATGGTACATAATCTAGGTTTATAAGAATTATGCCATTCTGTCAAATTAGCATATTTACACTCAGTAGAGCAGAAAAATACCAGTGTGTGTCTTGAATAGAGAAACACCAAATCGACTACAATAGATGTTGTGATTGGGATTTACGTGGAAATACAGTGCATCTGCTTTGTTTTCCTTACTGGAACCAGCATTGACAATAGGCGCATTGTAAAGAAAGAAAGCACTCTCTCCAAGAAAGATTTTCCATTAGAACTCATTCTTTAAGATTCCCAATGGTATATCCACTTCCTGTTTTTCTGTTTCTGACACACATCCTTGGAATATGAAAATCCCTGGAGGTCAAATGTTACTTAAGTGGTTTCTTAGTAGTAAATAGGCAATAAATATCTCTGACTCTTCCATAAGAATCTATAGAAAGCAAATTGCGTGCTTATGCTACAAAATAGAGATGATATTTTTAAAAGATTTAGACAAAGATTATGCCAGTGTATATTTTTTAATAACCTATGAACTCTTATCGTTTTTGGTTTATAAAAATATTTGAGTTTAGGAATAATGTCAAGTTATCAAGATGTATGTTCTGGCATGTAATCTGTTGTGATATAAGTATTGTCTGAAATCTCCCCTCAAACGTATTAAATTTTTAAAAAGGTATAACATTTTCATTTGGTGAAGTTTCTTCAAGCAATTAAGCATTGTGTTAGGAGAAAATTGTATTAGTTAGGCTTTTTAAACTTGTTAACCTATTGATTTTGAAGTTTTTAAGGGAATAATTTTTAAAAAAGAGATTTTCCATGGTGTTTCTTTTTATTAAAAAATTATTTTGTTAGGACACACTCTAGACATTGTACAATTCAATAGTTCAGTCATATCAAAAAGCGTTTCAGAGTCACTACCACAGTCGGTTTCAAGGCATTTTGTTCCTTCTTGTACTGCCTGTTCCCCGCTTTACATTATTTCCTCACCCACTTCCCCTGCTGCACCCCCCAGGGACACTTCATCTATGTATTGTCTCCACAGATTCCTCCATCCTGGGTTTCCTATACCAAAAAAAAAAGTAGAAAAATGCATAAAAGAGAGTCAAGAAGACTATCAGCAATAGCAAAATACAGCAGAGATAAACCCCAGTTTGAAAGAAAACAGAGACTATTAAAAACCACATCAAACTCAAAATGTGTCTAAAGGGAGATCAAATAATAAGATTTTAACAATTGAAGTGAGACATTTCATTTTGCTCTACTACATTCATCTCTGTCTGATAACCAGGCTGTTGCCATTCCTGGATCATGGTCAGAGGGAAATTACTGGAGACTTAGCCTATGTATAGTTTCTGTACATGTGTTTTGGGCTTTTGCTGTTTTCCATAAGGGGAATGAGCTTTTTCGTCTATTTTATTGTACAACAAGGGAATAAGTCTTCCATCATGAAAAACTATAGTATTTTTCCATTTTCCTTAATAGAAATGAAAATGGGGTAAATGTTTAATTACTGAACCTTTTTATAAAGGCTGACACATCTTTTCCATGGACAGCAGCTTTCTCTGTTTCCCAGGGAATGCTAATGATTAATCAGAAATGGCTCTGCTGATGCACCTGGGGATTACTAGATTCTCATGGGTGTTGCAAGGTTAATGAGCAGACATGAAATATCAGGGATAACTAAAAAACCTTCATTACCATCTGGACGATTCATAGCAACCTTTCAGGACAAAGAGCACTCGTGCTCTGGGCTTCTGAGACAGTCAGTTATCACAGGAATAGGAGAAAAACCTCCTCATTCTAAGGAAAGCTAGTGGTTTGAAACTGCTGGTCTCTTCATTAGCAGCCCGGTGCACAGCCCACCAGATCACCAGGACTCCTTCAAGAGCAGGGATGGTGAGGGGCAAATGTGTGCGCTGTCATTGCTGATATATAATTTTTTCCCTCCCCTCAGGACTCGATGGCATATATATTTTTAACAGATCTATTAGCACTTCATCCATGTGTCACACAATTTAGTAATTCAATCATATCAAGAAGAGGTATACAATTATCACCACATTCAAGTCTAGAAGATATTCTTTCTTTTACTCATGGTTAGTCATGTAAAATTTTCCCCCTAATTGTAGCAAAAATATATACAACAAAACATTCTCCTAATCCATAATTTCTACATATATGATTCAATGCCATTGCTTAGACTCTTTGTGTTATTAACCATTTTTTATCCTTTTCCAAATTATTCCACTGCCACTGACATAAACTCAATACCCCCTAAGCAATAAGTCCTTTCTCCTTCACCCATGGTAACCATTGGTAAGTTTAGCTTCTTTCTTTCTCTCTCTGTTTTATTAAACAGAGTTTATCAAACTGTTTGATAAACAGTGTTTATCAAACACTTCCATGGTTAAATCACTTTTAAGAAGAGTTGTATATATGAGGGGGTACTCCCTGGTACTTAATCACAATCATTTCCAGTGTTTCCTTCCCTCTCCCACATCCACTGATCGCTCCCCAACTCCCCTAACCCTCCTCACTCCCCTGCCCCCTCTACATCCCCAATAAAGCATCTCATCAGTTATTCTCTCTATGCAGCCACTCCTGTGCTTCACTAACTGGGAAACCCAATAGAAACAATGAAAAACATAAAGATAAAAGAAACATCAAGAAGAAAGTAATAATTCTAGTACCAAGCTAAAGATACAATTAAAGTATAAGAAAGAAAAGACTATCATCACTATTTAGAAGCTCAGAGAAAAAAATTTCTGTCATGGAACAGGTGAAAAGTACTCGAACCTTGGTTGAGCCCTGGTGGTGCAGTGGTTGTGTGCAGGGCTGCAGCCCACAGGGTTGACGGTTCAGATCCAGGAGCAGCTGTTCAGGAGCAAGGCTGGGCTTTCTACTCCCACCAGGGCAGTGATGCCACACACACACACACACACACACACACACACAAACAACCCAAAAAACTTGAGCCTAGAGTACATCCAACTTGTATGACCTTGTAGTTAGTAGTAACCCAAATAAAACTTCCACTCTGGAGCCCTCATTAAATTTTTGACTCTTTACACTGTCTCCCAAAGTAATAGTTCCAGGTAGTTACCAAGTCCTATATCACATATACTTAAGAATTTTAAGTTTTACATAATTTTAGCCATGTGCTGTAATTAAAAATGTGGAATCAGTCAGCGTACCAACAGGGAACAAATGACATTCAAAATACGGTTATTGTAAGAGGGTTTACTTACAGTGAGATCTTTCACAGAAGTGTGGGATTTGGGAGCCCCTCGGGATAATGCAATGATCTCTGGCTTAGTACCAGCACAGCTGGGGATTCAAGGAGAGTTTGGATACTGGTTTGGGAGGGAGAGGGCCTACTACAGAGTCTATAGCCCTTTAGAGTCATAACCTTCAGTGAAGAGAGCCAATTTTAGGGACCCTGAGCAAGAGAGCCCAAGACTAGATACTGTCTTTACTCTTCTCCCTCCCAATCATCTTCTGCCTCATGTCCCATTAGCTAATCTAGAAGCCAGAGAGCAGACAATCTTGAGAATTGCCAACCTTTGGCCAGCCTTCCTGATCCATAGAGCAGGGTGATCAAAGTACAAATAGAAGATTCCATAAAAATGTATGGGAAAAGTCTCCCCCTGTCCCTAATAACCAATTCCCCTTCATGAAAACAGGTGGTAAGGACTATTTTTATAGTTAAAAAAATTTTTTTTTCTTGAAGCAAGCCCTGTTTCTGGAAAGGGTCCCTTGATTTATGCCAAAGGTTGTCTATGGATCACTTAAAGACTTGACACATATCCTGTTGCTCTAGCCTGGGTACTTTGTCCATTTTGGCCTTTAAAAAATGCTAAGTATGATGTTTCTGTATTATTGCCTTGTGATTTCTATTAGTTGGCTGGCTTAGAAAGGAAACATTAAAAATATATTGGCTTTTTTTAATAAAAAAGATTATGCTATTTTTTCTTAACTGGGATTTTTCAATAGGTATGAAATACAAATTCTTAGTTAGTTGCTTGTAGGTGGATTTTCAATGTTCCAGAAACCACTGATAAAGCAGTCACAATATTATTCATGAACACGTGTGTTTTTCAAGAGAGTGGGTCATGGTTTTCGTCATTTAATTCATTTGGAATTTCTATTTCTTCTCATCACATATATTAAATGCGACTTCTCCTTTCTTAGGATGTAGTATGCTGGACAAAATGAATGATATCACACATTTCCTGAAATAAAGATGTCCTCTGTAATTTGTGCTGGGCTAATGAGTATGTATCAAGTGATACTTGAGATACAAAACAGTGTGGCCATCAAAACAGGGTGCTCTTGGTCAAGAAATTCCACTGTGAGTTAGATAATAAAAACAATTACTGTTCAATGATAATATTTCATTTGAATTTGGGAAAGAGCAAAATGTTTTCTAAAAGAATAAATTAGGGAATTTGGACTAATGAAAAAGTTACATATCACCTTTTCCCTGTAAAGAAAAGTCCATTGTGATGGTGGGGCAGGAGGAAGGTGAAAGGAAGCAGAGGAAAGATCAAGGAAGCAGTGATATGGATAGAGGTATAAGCATAGGTATGCACATATTTAAATACATCAATTCATAAAAATAGAGGTATTGGTCTATGTACATATATTTGTATGTCAATAATGATGAGGTAGTGGATGGACTTTGGGCCTCTGCTCATACCCTCTCTCAATGCAAGTAAACTTTGCTGTAACAACCTGGCATTCTGTGATGCTCATCCTCCAGGCATGATCACTGAAAACAAAAATGGGTACATAAGCAAATGTGGTTTAAAAAGCTGATGGTGCCCAGCTCTCAAAAGGTAAAGCATCTGTGATCTTAAAGGCTTGAAGTTAAATAAGCGTTCATCTAGCAGAGATGCAACATGCCCACATGGAAGAAGAACACCAGCTTGTTTCTATGGGATCATAGAAGATGTCTATGGAATTGGGTAACAGACATCAGAAAACCCCAAACAAAGAAAAACATATTATTGAAAATGAGGGGGATTGGAGCAGAGACCCCCAAACCCACTTTAGACAATGGGACATCCTTCACAGAAGGAAGGAATCAGTCAATCAGGACACAGTAAAGCACCAAGGCAACACACAATATTCCTCAGGTTCCCCCACTTCCCACCCCTCACAATCCTGACCCCAGTCCTGCCTTTCACTGCAGGCTAGACTGAAGCAGGTACACAAGTACAGTTAAGAGCTCAGGATACAGAATCTAGGAACAGTAATGGGAATAGGGATTCCAGGAGTGTAGATGGAAGGTTGGGGAAGGAGGGGAGGAAAGGGAAACTGATTGGTCGACACATAACCGTACCTCTCCACCCCTGGGAATAAACAACAGAATCCATGGGGGAAAGGAGTAAAACATGTGTAAAATATGCAAATATGATCTACTTATAACCCCCTCCCAGGGGGATGGACATCAGAAAAATGGGTGAAGGGCAATATCAGCCAGTGTAATACATGAAATAATAATTTATAAATTGTTAAGGGTTCATGAGGGACAGAGGTTGGGAAGGGAGGGGTAAAAATAAGAAACTGATACCAAGGGCTCAAGTAGAAAGAAAATGTTTTGAAAATGATGGCAATAAATGTACAAATGTGCTTGACACAATGGATGAATGTATGGATTGTGATGAGTTGTATGAGGCTCCCCCAAAAATGATTTAAAAATGATATGAAAATGATAATTTATAATTTGTCAAGGGGTAATGAGGGTTAAAATATTTAAAGAGGGACATGAGGGATAGAGGGTGGGGGAGGGAGGGAAAAAAGAGGAACTCATACCTATGGCTCAAATAGAAAATAAAATGTTTAGAAAATAATGATGGCATATGTACAGATATGCTTGATATGATTGATGTATGGATTGTCATAATAGCTGGAATAGCCCAAAATGAAATAATCTTTTATTTAAAAAATGATCTCAAGTAAAAGAATACGAATGAAGTTATATAATATGCTCTTTTATATAAAATTTGTCATTATACTCATAAGTAATATCACAAATAGAAAATTATATTTAAGACTCTTTATTTTACTATTTTACCACAAGACTTTTATTCTTTTATGGATGAATGGATGACTTTAAAAAGTTTACTGTATTTTGATTCTAGCTTTATGTGTTCCATTGTATGTCCAATTTTGTCTTGGGGGTGGGGGCAGAAATCTTATTTGATGTTTAAAATTCTAGCTAAATGCAATTATTTTTTAATTGTATAAAAATAGTATTTTTAGCAGCATTTAGTGGGATTTATATCTTTCATAGTACATAAACTATTAATTAGGAAAGCAATTAAATTTCCACCTTCTTGTTTACTCTCTAAAGCAAGTTAGATTAGATGAGTAAACCTTCTACTCCTCATGTGTTTCTATCTCTCTAACCCTTTCCTGTCAAATTCTGAGCCTTTCGATTTTCATCAGGTCAAAATCCTACTTTTGGTATTGTTTGAGGCACTTAAATTATGTTTTTCAGTTTTAGGGAGAAAAAAGTCTGATAGGGTAAGATCAGCATTGTAGGGCGGATGGGGTATCGTTTTCCAATGAAATTTCTTTTACGATTCTTTGAGTTGTGTCTTAAACCTAACTAGGTTAACCAAAACAAGAAATTAATTTTTATTTACACAAATTATATTCAGAACAATGGAGATGGAACTGGCCTTAGGCATACACAAATCCAGAGTCCTAATTATTAGAGTAGGACATTTCAACAGAGACCGTGTCTCTTTGTTGACCTCAATCTCTATTGTTAGAGACAGCATTTCTTCATGTTAAAAGGGGTGCGAGGTTGGAGAAAGTGCTCATAGTACTGATTTATATGATGGTAAATCAAGAAGTATTGCTAGAAAATCAGAACTATTTACTAGACAAATGTGAAGCTTTTGTTCTTTGACAGGTCCTCCAGCCAGGTTTATACACTTTTGGAAGCATCGTTTCCCTCTCTTATCCTTTCCCCAAGAATTCTGAACTCTTAACTTTCACCATGTCAAATTGGCAGTTTTGGCATCCTTGAGGGACTGCAATTGTGTTTCTTTTAAATGTTTTTTGAGTTGTAGGAAGAACCAGATGGGACAAGATTAGCGCTGTAGCGTGAATTTGGTCAGGTTTTCCAATGAAATTCTCATAGACTATACCTTGCTATGCTCGAAGACCACCAAAATTTTGAACAAACAAATCTTGTCTTAGAAAAATTGCTATCAGAATACTCTTAGAATCACGGATGGTGAGACTTCATCTTACGTGCTTTAGACCTGTTATCTGGAGAGGCAGGACCCTGGAAAAAGACATTGTGTTTGTCAAATAGAGGGACCGTGAAAAAGGGGAAGACCCTTGACAAGACAGAGTGACACCATGGTTGCAATAATGGGTATAAGCATAAGAACAAATAAGGATGGTGCATTCTTGAGTTGTGTTTTGTCCAGTTTTACGTCGTGCTGGTGTGAGTTGGAACTGACACATCACAACAACAACAACAGCAACAACAACAACCCTTGGTGACCAAGCATATGCATTGTAGTGATGGAAAGTGAAGCCTTTTCCTGTTGTCTTTCTCACAGATGCAATTTTCAATTATCTTAAAACTTCACAATAAGCCTCTGTGTTCTTCTGATACCTTTCAGGACAGTCAAGATTAATTTTTCTGATTTTTTGTGAATCCCCAGACAGTGATCATAATCTTCAAATTGACCGCAGGGACTTGAATTTAACTGGCCAAGAAGATCCCCTTGGAAGCTGCCGTTTTGATGGGATTCTGCTATCTGGATCCTATTGATAGATTCAAGACTTGTTCTTGGTTACAGTTCATTCTATAAAGTCATCTTCATTAGTTTCCATTTTGCTTTGAAAGAGCTTTGGTCTAGCAGATCTTCACACAGCACTGTTGCTACCCATGGAAATGTTTGCTTATAAATGGAAAATACCAAGTGATGTGAGAAATCCAATTTCAGTAGCTATTTCATTAGTGGTAATTCTATAGCTTTCTTTCATCAGTTTTTGGAATTCATTGACAGTTTCTTCATTTGTTCCGGTTGATGAGTCTACTTCTCGTCACTCATTTTTAAAGTCTTTCTGACCCTCCTTGAAAATGTTTGTTTTGCCGGGGCTGAGCCCCGGTGGTGTAAGTGGTTGAGTACAGGACTGCAGCCCACGGGCTTGGCGGTTCAAATCCAGCTCTCAGGAGCAGTACTGGGTAGCTCCCACGACCATAAGAGGGCAATGATGCCCAAAAAAACAAAACAAAAAATAAAATGTTTCTTTTATCTTGCAAAGGTTCAGAGATATTGGAAGATATCCATATGAGCTTTGTAAAATATTTTATAGTAGCGTTGATCCCAAAATTTTTTTTTTCTTAATGGCACAAGAAGTACTATTTTTAAGAAGGTACCCTAGCAAGTCTAAGATAAGTACATGACTGAAGTAACTTGTTTGCAGCTATCCCCTAAATAGATACATGTCCAAGCATACTTTGTTTGCATTAAGCCCATAGATGTATGAACCACAATTCTAGTGGCAATACCTTTTCACTTCTTAACATTATAGCCAACAAACAGTGTAAGAGAGAAAACGTCCCTGTTTCCATTTAAGAATATGTAAAAATCCAAAGGGAAATACTTGATAGATCAAGACCACTCACCATTGCCACGTGGTTAAATCTGGCCATCGAATGAGTAAGATATAGCGCAAGAGAAAATGAATGATACTGTTACCAGAAAAATAGAATTTGACTGTTGGATTGATCTAAAAAACAGATTTCTATCACAGTGAGTTAGTATGTACTTATTTCAGAAAACCCCACAGTGAAATTACTATTAGAATGCCATCTTCTGAGTGTTATAAAGCCAAAATTGAACCACTTATTCTATTTTAAATATAAAAGTATACACAGAATCCTGGAAAATATGAAGTCTCTTAATCTCCATGTCTCCTTGATCTTGTTATATGACGAATGTTAGGTAGATAATACTTAAGAAAATCATCACACAATATTAATTGTTGCAGAAGACTTTTAAGTTACTCACTAAAATTAAATATGAAATAAGTTGCACAGTATATTTTATTCCTTGTACACATTTGGAAATAATTATTTCATAGATATTTTGAGAACAGTGGGCATTCGCAGCTCATTTTTTCCTAAGTTCTCGGTTGCGGTCGAGTGACTTGTGTTTCTTGGAGACATGAATGCGTGTGTGCAGGGTAGGGTTTTCATTGCCCTGACTTTGGAAAGAAATTGACAATTCTGTCTTCTATTGTGTCTCTAGATGAGTGTGAACTGTCAATCTTTTTACTAGAAGTTCCTCTATTTCTTTTCAAAATTACTTAAGACCTTCACTAAGTAATAAAAAGAGCCTAGAGTTATAATTGCTGCAAACTTTAATTTTCCTGACAAAGTTTGAAAATGCTCTAAGATGAATGTGTTTAACCCCTTAATCCAGCAGTTCTCAATGTTCTAATGCCATGACCCTTTAATACAGTTCCTCATGTTGTGGTGAGCCCCCGATCATAAAATTATTTTTGTTTCTATTTCATAACTGTAATTTTGCTACCCTTATGAATCGGGCAACCCCTGTGAAAGGGTTATTTGACCACCAAAGGGGCCCATTCCTAATTGTAGCAAAATTACAGTTATGAAGTAGTAACAAAAATAATTTTATGGATGGGGGTCACCACAACATGAGGAACTGAATTAAAGGGCCACAGCATTAGGAAGGTTGAGAACCTCTGGTCTAGAGGAAAGAAGAGTGAAGAAATTCAAAGACTCATGGAGGCAGTTAATCCAGTGGAATAATGGACCACACAAACATCAGTCTCCATGACTCAGAACAGAAAAATTAGATGATGCCTAGCTATCAGCATCACCTGTTGTGAAAGGAATCATAGTAGAACATCCTGGATAGAGTAGGAGAAAAGTATAGATCAAAACTAAAAACTATAAAGAGAACAGCCTTACTGGTTGCATAGAAGCTGGTGGAACCCTTAAACTATGACTTTTGGTCACTCTCCAGGTCAGGAAATAAACTCACTCCCATGGCTCATGATGAACCTGTACATAGATCAAGAGGCAGTTTTAAGAATAGAACAAGGGGGTACTACAAAGTGTAAAATCTGGAAAAGTGTGCATCAAGATTATATCCTTTCACCATATTGATTCAGTGTGTATGCTGAGCAAATACTCTAAGACGCTGGACTATCTGAAAAGTAACTTGCCTTAAGAGTTGGAGGAAGTCTACCAACTTATAATAAGCTGGAAGAAAAGGAACTTTAGACACTGACGAAGCTCAAAGATTGCAGCTCTTATTATGGATTACACCTCAACATTAAGGAGACAAAAATCACCATGACTAGAACAATAAACAACACTGTAAAATGGAAAAATTAGGTTGAAATTGTCAGGAATTTAATTTTACTTGTATTGATAATCAATGCCTATAAAAGTAGCTATCAGGAAATCACTTGATATATTTAACTTGGCAAAACTGCTGCAAAAAGATCTTTTTAAAGTGTTTTAAAAAGTGAGAGTGTCATATTGACACAAGTCACTCAGTCACTTCATTCGTGTGTGAAAACTAGACAGTAAAGAAATATGACAGAAGAATTGATTTCTTTGAATTATAATGTTGGAGAGGAATAGTGAATGTGCCATAGATTGACAGAAGAGTGAACAATCTGTGTTGGTAGTACAACCAGAATACTCCTTGGTTGTGAGGATAATAAGTTTTCTTCTCCCATGTTTTGGACATACCACCAAGAGGAACCCGTTGACTGGTGGGATTGAAATATTTTTTAATATAGATTTTATTGGGGGCTCATACATGTAATACATCATTTAATACATTTAATACATCATTTATATTAAGCATATTTGTATACATGTTGCTACATTCATCTACATTATCTTCTTGAACCCCTCCAGCATAAGCTCCTCTTCCCCTCTTTCCTCCAGTTCTTTATTTTTTTAATTCCAATTTCCCACATTTCCCCTTCCCTCTTCTCCTCCCCCATGAACTGCCAATAACTTACAAATTGTTATTGCCTCTTCATATCTTACACTTTCTAATGTGTTACTTCACTCACCTCCTCCCTCCCCCCCCGCCAGTTGTCCACACCCCAGAGAGGAGGTCTCATGCAGATCTAAGAAATTTGTTCCTCCTTTCTACTCCACTATCCCTCCACTCCTCAAGTGTCACCACTCCCACTAGTCTCAAGGGATTTTCTATTCTAAAATCCATGTTTTCGACTCCAATGTGCATCTCCTGATCTAGCCAAATCTGTATGGCAGAATTGGGATAATGATAGTCGGTGGGAGGAAGCATATGAGAACTTTTCATTGCTACTACACTGCACCTAGACTGGCTCATCTCCTCGCTATAATCTCTCTGTAAGAGGATGTCTCTTCACTTATTGATGGGCTTTGGGTCCCCAATCTGAACTCCCCCTCACTAATAATGATATATCTTTTAGATCTTTGATGCTTGATACCAGATCCCTTTGACACCTTGTGGTCATACAGACTGTTATGCTTCTTCCACGTGGGCTTGCTTCTTAGCTAGATGGCCACTTATTCACCTTCATGTCTTTAAAATCACAGAGGCACATGTTTTCATAGCCGGGCACCATCAGCTTTCTTCACCACATTTGTTTATGTACATATTTGTCGTCAGCGATCATATCAGGAAAGTGAGCGTATAATGTTATGATTATTAGTTCTTGAAACCTGATAATTGATCCCTTTGATATCTTAGTCCCATAAGCTGTTGTACTTCTTCCATGTGGGCTTTGTTGCTTCTGAGCTGGATAACCGCTTGTTTACTATCAAGCCTTTAAGACCTCAGACGTACATGTTTTGATAGCCGGGCATCATCAGCTGCCTTCACCATCTTTGCTTATGCACATATTTGTTTTCTATATGTCAGGGAGCTGCGCATCATGAAATGCCAATTTAAAAGAACAAAATGTTCCTGCACTGAGGAAGTACTTGATTAAGGTCCAATGCCCATCTGCTACCCTAATTCTAAGCCTATAAGTATATGCTTATTGACCTATTGCCCCTTCATCATATGAATATATGTACCTATATATATGCCTGTATTTAATCTCTATAAAGGCCCCTTACTCCCCAGTTCTTTTCTCTATTTCCCTATACCTCCTCCTGTCCCACCATCACACATAATCTCCATTTGGGTTTCAATATTGTCTCTCTATTACATTAGTCTTAATCAATGGAATTCAAATAATTTAACAACTGATATTTGTTAAATTATTGTTTGTTGCCCTGATGGCCATTTTTATGTATGGAAAAAAGATATACCAAAGGTAGTTTATTATTTCATACAATTAATACTTAAATGAGAGCAATGAGAGAGGTATGCAAAACTAGATTGTTATAAGAGTTTTTAAATATTAAGGAGACATTAAATAATACCTCACAAAAGCAATGAAACTTATGTGCAGTACCCTTCATTTTTACCTGAACATCAGCAGCTGTGTCATTTATCCGTAACTATCTTTTCACTGTGGGAGTAGATTCCCATTTCTGTAGAGGTAGGCCAATTAGACAATTGTCACTTGTGTTGGATAGATTAGAACGGGCGACTTCTCTTCAGTGAAATGCCTTGTTCATCTCTGAAAAACTTCTTTGCACTTCTGCTGAACTTACAGTGATCTTTATTTTTAACTCTTTGAACACTTTCAGGAATTACATAATTCACTCATAATGTCTCATGGGAATTTGGGCACCTAACACAAAGCTGAAACTAGTGAAAGTGGTGGTTTGGTCCTTTTTTTCCCCCTTTATCTTATTTGTTTAATAGATGCAATGGAATAAAAATGTATTTCATCAAATACTATTATAATAAGTTTTATGAGGGAATAAATAAATGTTACAAGTATATTTGATTTTTTATTAACTATGTATGCAATGAACATTACTATGGTCACTTAGAAGACTCTGTTGCTCAGAATAACATTAAAAAGAGTAAGGAATGTGATTTTGTGATTTTCACATTAGGCAGCTGCCCACCTTAGAAAAAACCCTGATTGCAAATGTCATTGCAACAGCCTGTTCATTGAACTCAACAAAAGATTAAGTGTAAACTGATTGAATCCCACCACTGGTCCTGCCCTTAATATAGTTAATACTTCTGGAAACAACCTGCCTTCTCCCCCAGACATGCCTTTTCCTAAATTTTCATATATCCGTAAGTGGCTCTATTACTGACCTAGACATTCAGGATTTTGATATATTCATTGCAGATGAAGGGCAAAGAGAAAACCAGAATTTTGGTTAGGATTTGTATTAGGCTTTTGTTTCCATGTGACATATTGCCACAAACCTAGTGGCTTCAAACAAGGCAAATTTGTTATCTCTGATTCTGTGAATCAGAGTTCAGGTATGGATTTTTCTGCCTAGCTTCTAAGTAGGGTGTGATTGAGATATGAAAATGGGAGGTGACTTTGTTAGAAGGTAAGTGTCTGCTTCCTAACTCCTCTAGGTTCAGAACTTCCTGTTAGGATGGGTAAGTCGCATCGGCAGTCCTGTCCTGCTAGCTTAGGTGTCGCTGTGGGTTGGAATCAACTCAATGGCAGTGAGTGTGGATTGTTTGTTGTTGTATGACTGAGCCCCCGCAACTGCCGCCCACCTTGCTTCCTGCTTGATGGAGGCCTTCCTTAGCTCCTATAGGCTGCCCCGAGTTCCATGCCACATGCACGACCCCTTCCATGTGAAATTGCTGATATGGCGGTTAATTTTTCTAGTCCACCAAGAGATTGATCATCTTCTATTATTACCTGACCTGATTAAAGACTCACTCAGTGGTAGTGGCTTTGGGGTTAAGTGAGGTCCACCTCACTATCTTCCTTTTGATTAGTCCAAAGTCAACTGATCAAGGATCTTAATTATATCTGCCAAACCACTTTTATCAAAAAACAGCATAATCAAGGGTGGCAAATTAACATACTTGCAATCTGATCCACAATTAAAGGGAGGGTTTCATCTAGGGTGTATAAACCAATGGAATGCAAGTTTTGAGAACTGTCTTAGAATTTAGCTTAGCACAAGACTGGTGGAAGCAAGATTTGTAAATAATTCCATTATCAGCTATTTAGGCAATGGTATTAAACTAGTCATGCCAACACACGAGTGCCAACAGAGCACCTGTTTTAGATTTCAGTTATGGGTGTCCTTGGATAATTATATCAATTGTTTCACATTGATTTATTTAAATATATATATATATATACACACACAAAATGTTTAATTCATGAAACTCATCTAAAACTATTACATTAATTGTGGCTCTGATATTTCTTTGTAAACAGTTCCCAAACTCAAACATAATTTTTTGCAAATATAATTTTTGGAAATACTGTTATCATGCCAGCCCTTTGTTTGAAAATTATGAATAATATTATAAGCTTTTTTTTCCAACTTCAGGTAAGGTGTCATATGAAGCGACTGCCCTCATGTCCCTTCCAGATAAGGATAATTGCTTCTGGTGGTTAATCAAATTACAGCTTTCATTCTTCTTCACCCTCTGACCTTTGGAGGAAGATTGTTCCTCTTATTTTAGGTTCCTTTTGTGCATAAGAACCAAACCACATTTTGAAATGTTATTTTTCTTATGAACAAATTGCCTAAGAAAAAAATTAGATTTCCCATTTGAATAAAAAGAACTGTGTTTCTGTTCTGCTGAACTGAAATGTATTTATAAATAGCATCTGTTTCTATGCCAGTATAGAGCTTTGTTGTTAATTATTTTTTTTAGTGCTAAAATTGGTGATAGAACTTTCTTTTAGTAATAGCTATTTTACATATATTTTGGCTGTGCTGTCTAAACTCCTACAACCTAAGAAAAATCCCTCTTAAGGATAGCATTTTCTTACTTGTTTTCATTGCCTATGCATAAATCATTTCCTATTGTCAGTTTCTGGCTGTTTTTCTCAATAGGTCATAAAAAAGAAATCACATGATGCAATCTTATTTAAATGTTACTGAGAAAAGTATTTTTAAAAATTACATTGGTTTTCCACATATTGTATGCTAGCTAAAACATCTTGGGGGGTGGGGGAGGGACAGGGCGGGAGTGGTCTTTGGCTTCATTTTCAAATCAGATGATGATAATTACTCGATATGAAATTAATAAAAGACATTTGATGATGTACCTGTTTTTGTTTGTGCAGCTTGAAGCTGTTTATTATTGCCGACACCATTTTATGGAAATAGCTCTCACATGTGTAATGATAGATTACTCTGCTGGAAGGCCTCGAGCTTGGTACTTTATCTGAAGGGGTTTATAATGAAATTGGAAATTACTGTTTTTTACCTTTACTTACATACTCATTCAGCTCTCATCTCTCGTAAACGTCTTAGCAATTCTCTTAGAAAAGGAGAGATAGAGGCTTGGTTAGTAATTGCATTTGTCCCCCTGTTTAAATCTCCCTTGAACACACTCCAGCAAAGCCGACATCGAGCCCTCAATTAAGATAGCTGTGATGATTGAAATGGACCCATAAGTTAATGGCTTGTACTTGAGTGTCACTAAAGTGCTGCTTCTAACCTAACTTCATGGTAATGGATATATTCTAGGCCCTAGTTATTTGGATCATTTGGATCATGCTTCTTCCTATATCCTGGACACACCAGATCTAATTTTGAAACTATTGATAACCTAAGGAAAGGAATATACCACAGCTTTAAAAGGGAAAAAAAAGTTCTTATTACTAATAGTGAGAAAGTGGTTGAAACAAAGTGCCCTACATAATCATCAGTATTTTAAGTACTGTAGCTTACCGGTTTTTTTTCTATTTGTGAATGTGTGGTGCTATCTACGTGTTTCAAATTTGTATGTCAAAGAACTTTGCCATTGATTGCTTGAGGCATGTATTTCAGGGAAGTGACTGTTGAGAAAAATTACGAGTTTTCAGTTGTTTTATCAAATGTGCATGTGATACAGATATATGAACACATAGAAAAAAGATTGCTGTTTTCTTTTTGGTAAAGTTTGTAATGTTCCATATCATAGAAAAGATACACTTAGAAATTTATGTAACTTACACATTTGTATCCAGGAAAAAATTAAATAAGTATATACACAAACTGGTTAAGAAGAAGAGCATTTTTTAAAAAAGATGAGATGGACTGATCCCCGGTGACATAAGTGATTGAGTGTGGGACTGCGGCCTGCAGGCTTGGAGGTTCAAATCCAGCAGCAGCTCTCAGGAGCAGCACTGAGTCATGCCCATGACCACCAGAGGCAGTGATGCCCCCCCCCCCAAAAAAAAAAAGATGAGCATTTATTCACCTTCCCAACACGATCACAGAAGACAGAAAATATGGTGAAGAAAGCTGATGGTTTCTGGCTATTAAAAGATATAGCATCTGGGATCTTAAAGGCTTGAAGATAAACAAGTGGTCATCTAGCTCAGCAGCAATAAAGCCCATATGGAAGAAGCACACTAGCCTGTATGATCACAAGATGCCAAGGGGATCAGCTAGGCAGGCATCAAAGAACAAAAAATCATATTATTGTGTGCTCACCTTCCTGATACAATCACTGAAGACGAATGGGAGCATAAACAAATGTGGTGTATAATGCTGATGGTGCCTGACTATCAAAAGATAGAGCATCTAGGGACTTAAACACTTGAAAGTTAACAAGCAGTCATCTAGTTAAGAAACAACAAAGCGCACATGGAAGAAGCACACCAGCCTGTGTGATCATGAGGTATTGAAGGGATCAGGTATCATGCATCAAGGAATAAAAAATCAAAGCATTGTGAATAAGGAGGCATACAGATTGGGGACTCAGAGCCCATCTGTAGGCAACTGGACATTCTATTACAGAGGGGTCACGGGGAGGAGATGAGCCAGTCAGGTTGCAGTATAGCAATGATGAAACTTACAAATTTCCTCTAGTTCTTAAATGCTTCCTCACCCCCACTATCATGATCCCAATTCTACACTACAAACCCAACTAGATCAGAGGATGTACACTGGGACAGATAGGAACTGGAAACACAGGGAATCCAGGATAGATGATCCCTTCAGGACTGGTGATGAGAGTAGAAATACTGGGAGGGTGGAGGAAAGATGGGGTAGAAAGGGAGAATCAATTACAAGGAGCTACATATAGATCCTCTTCTCTGGGAGATGAAAAATCGGAGAGTGGATGAAGGGAGGCATCAGAGAGTGTAAGATATAACAAAATAATCATTTATAAGTTATCAAGGGTTCACGAGGAAGGGAGGGAAAAAATGAGGAGCTGATACCAAGGACTCAAGTAGAACAGCAAATGTTTTGAGAATGATGACAACCAATGTACAAATGTACCTGACACAACGGATGTACGTATGGATTGTGATAAGAGCTGTGTGATTGAAAGAAAGAAAGAAAAAAGAAGAAAAGCATTTATATTATTTAAGATATAGTCAGGCACATCCACATATGTTTTTTGTGTGGGTAGAAATTGTGAAGAGTCATTAATGTGCATGCCATTTAAAAGTACAAAGGATCGTGGGTGGAAAAATTTATCCTCAGCATCAGAGACTTTTATTCATCTGTTACTGTGTTATGTGCATTATATAAATCAAATATACCACTCCTCTCATCACTACAATATGGCTTAAAGTAAGTGAAAAAATACTTCTTTATGAAATTAAGATACGGAAGTGAAACAATATGTGACCTAATAGGTTAGAAGCACTGTTTTAGTGCAGGTCAAGTATAAAATATTGAAAAAGTAAATATTTTAAGTGTTTTTCAAAATTGTTATTGTATTGCCCACTTAGGATCCCTGGTAGCATTATTATTGTTAGATGCCAATGAGTTGGTTCTGACTCGTTGCAACCCTGTTTACATCAGAATGAAACATTGCCCATTCCTATACCATCCTCACAATTGTTTTTATGTTTGCATCCTTTTTTGTTGTAGCTACTAGGTCAATCAGTCTTGCCCAGGGCTTTCCTATTTTTCACTATCCTTCAATTTACCTACTGAAAAGTCTTTCTTCAGCGACTGGGTTCTCCTGATAACATGTCCAAAGAACTTGAAGTCTCACCATTCTTGCCTCTAAAGAGCATTTTGGCTGTACTTCTTCCAAGACAGATCTGTTTGTTCATTTGGCCGTCTACAGTAATTTCAATGCCCTTTGCCAACTCCATAGTTCAAATGCATTGATTTTTCTTTAGTCTTCCTTTTCAACCCCCAAATTGTGTTCCTTCCTCTTTGTTTTCAAGTTTTTTTTAAATTTAATTCACCAATAAACATAGATGCTTCTTGACTATGCATGTGGACTTCTCCAAATGGTACACACAGAAATAAAATTGGTTACATTTGTGGAAAGAGATGATGGAGAAGCTCAATATTATCAGATAAAACCAGGCTAGGGACTGCCTGTGGAACAGATCATCAATTTTTCATTTATCAGTTTAAGTTGAAGAAAATGCAAACACTTCACCTAAACGAAAGTGAAACCTGAAGATACCCCAGAAGAATTTCAAGAATATCTCAAAAATAGATTTGATACATTAAACACTAATGACAAAAGATTTGATGATCAAATGAAAAGATTTGATGGAAGGACAATAAGAACATCATATGAAGAAAGCAAAAGGTCATTTAAAAGACATGAAAAAAATCAAAGTGGATGTCAGAAGAGATACTGAAATTTGTGTATGGCTAGAGATGTATGAAAGTCAAATTGATGAGGGGTGGTCTGTGGTAGTCATATAATGATTTGTCAATTTGAGAGGATTAGGAGTAAAAGGGTGGAATCTAGCTTTCAATCAGGTCATAGCCAATCAGTCCTCTGTGTGCACCTTCTCTTGAGGATTCTGAGAATTCCTGTATTCCTCCTTGGAGGCAGGAGTCTCTCTCTCTCTCTCTCTCTCTCTCAGCTCACTCCCTGAGAGATGCTCTTCTGACAAAACACTTGGCTCTACACTGATAGAGCCTGTGCCCTGAGCCACGTGGAAACCCGTGCCAGTGTTGCTGATGCTTGTACTGCCACTGGATCCATAGACTGTGCATCCACTGGCCTGTGATCTTTGGTATCATTGCATGTGCTTTATGAGTCTGGTATCGGACATATGGGCTAATATCGGACTTATAGACTTGATCTAGACTGGGTGGGGATGTTTTCTCATTCTCAATATTCAGTTGCTCTTGTATATAAAGCTCGTTCTTGTGCACATATGAGTCTTTCTAGATTTGCTTCTCTGCTCTACCCAGACTAACACATATGGCCTTGGTGATAGAAATGAAACTGGAGATTGAATCATAGATCTTTGAAGGACCAAGTATGTTATTGCAAATATCTTTTTTCAACAGCATGAAAGTCCAGTATACCCATGGACTTCTTTGGTGGTCTGATGGGTGAGTTACATATTGGGCTGCTCACTGCCTGATCATCAGTTTGAACCCACCATGTGCTCCTTGAAAGAAAGATGAGGCTTTCTGTTCCTGTAAAGATTTACCACCTCAGAAACTCAAGGGGGTGGTTCTGCTCTGTACTACAGGGTCTCTATGCGTTGGCAGTGACTCAGTAGCAGTGGGCTTGCTTTGCTTTTTGGCTTATTGCTCATTACAACTGCTTAATGTAATAATTTTTTAGTCAAGTTACTAGTAATTTAAAGATGTTATAGTGGCACAGTGATTTAGCATTGAGTTGCCAACTGAAATGTCGTTTCAAGTCCAACAGTTGGTTCGCTGGGGGGAAATAAAGAAGTGCTTCCAAAAAGATATACAGCCTCCAAACCCCTCAGGACCAGTTTTGCTCTGTATGAGAGGGTTTCTATGACTCTAACTGCTAGTCATCTCGGTGGTAGTATGTATTATTAATCTAATTATTCAAAGAATTTTTAAAAATTAATTTAGAAGTTGTACTTCCCTTGTTTGATCATAGGTACTAAACTTACTGTGATTATGGTGGTGATGAATTTTTCAGAGTGCTCAGCTTTCTCTGACTTCTTAAATATTCTCACAATAATAGTAAACAGAGATGTGTGAATATGTAGAATTTTTCACTCATTTACTTTGAAGTGGAAAAATTAATTGTAAACTCATAGACTTGAGATATTTGTAAAATGGATCTCCCTTGTAAATCCTTTCTACCTACTGTTGTTAGGTTATTTTTTAGCAAGGCTCACTTTGAATGGAATTTTCAGTTTCATTGGCCATGCTACTGTAATAGGAAAAATTCCTCAACAGCATGGCTTTATCTTTTTCTTTAAATTGAGGGATATGATGGAGTTAATTTGAACTCTTGAATAAGAGTGACTTGAAAATAAATCTTGGCAGTATCATTGACCTGCTGGGTAACTTTTAGCTTATCATTTACCACTCTAGATTTGGAACCAAATTTATACCTAATTTATGGATTTGCTGTGGTTCTTCAGTGAGCTAGTAATGTACTTAAAATACTTGTCACAGAGCCCAACTCATCGAAAGAATTCTCTATACAGTAGTTTTTAGTAGTAATATTTCCCTCAGCTTCATTGCCTACCTCTAGAAGGACTTATGTTCTATGCACCTCTGGAATCACTTGTGCAATCCCATCTCCCACCTCCACCCGCACCCCCAACTCTGCTCATATAAATCCTCAGTGAAATATGCTTTTCTAACACCTCCAGCCTACCAAAGGCATTCTCTTTTCCAGCAATTAAAGCCTTATCTCTTTTATGAACCTAAACTTGAATACTAAAATTCACACAGAATTTTTCCTTTTGTGAATTTGATATGCCTAATGTCAGCTCCATTTACTGTGGCTCTCAATAATTGTTGTATTTTCTTGTTTTCTTAAAATTTCATGGAGTCAAATGACCTTTAAATTTTCATATGTTCCCAAGAACTGAGCATGTAAACACATTATTGAATGGCATTTTCCCTTTTTTTTGGGGGGGGGGGGGGGGGGCATCACTACACTCTGGTGGTGGGAGTAGGAGGCCCAGCCTTGCTCTTGGAGAGCTGCTTCTGGATTTCAACTCCAATCCAGTGGACCGCAGTTCCACGCACAATTACTATGCCACAGGGGCTCAGCCCGGTATTTTCCCTTTTAAAAAAATATTTTACTTGTCTTTTATTTATTTGCTTACAGAAGAAAATTGAGTACATCCCTAAATATTTTATTTACCAATTTTATTAAAACATGGATTTATAACACATTCATATGAAAATGTGTTTTGCTTCTTTGATTTGTTAGAATCTTGTACAGACATTTAAAAGTACTATTAGTTTACATGTACACTATGCACTTATAAATAGATGCCTCAAGATAAAATTATTATATATGTCTATCTAAATGAGAAAATTTAGCAACAATATTTTCAATATGAAAAGAATAAAAATAGGATAAAAAAGACATGAATTAATTGGGAAGGGATGATTGTAGGAAATCTAGAGGGACAGTGGACCAGATTTTATGTTCCTAGGTAGAGAATATGAATATGTTTCTACCTAAACCTTGGTGAACTGTGTTATGGACTATGCATCATGATGACTATAGACACCTTGCAAACTGCATGGCAAAACCAAGAAACTACACCAGAAGGACTTCACATAAAAGTCCAGCTACTGAGCCCTGCCTTGAAGTTGCCTGCACCTTTGGACTGAGGACTGGGGTACTCGGATGGGAGAGGAAGTAGAGAGCAATTGCCCTAGGAATATGAAAGTGACAGTCAATGGACCTTGGGAGGAACCCCCAGCTTGGTGGGTGCACAATGGAATTAACCCAGAATCCCCATATCTTTAGAACCTTGATGTCCCCCTTGCAGTTATATGATAGCTTTTGATCTATTGGGCATGAATTTGAATATGAAAAAATCGATCCAGGAAGTTTCCCTCCAGCACCAATTCCCATACATAAACAGAGCTCAATCGAAGGGGAGATTAAACTGTGTAGTTCAACAACTGAAGGGTTGAGGCGCATGGTGGAACTGTACTCACATAGACTCCTCATACAGACAGTGTCCAGAGTACTGTGTCATTGGGAAAATGGATGGTGTTATCAGTGCAATTGCCTTATACTGCAGGGGGATGTTTGACAGTGTTTTACTTTTTTGTTTCTACGATGGGTTTTTGTTTTCTGACCTTTGTTTTTGTTTTGTTTGCTTGTGAGTGATTGGTTTGTTGGTGGTGTTTGTGATATAGTTGGTCTAATGGGATTTAATTTTGTCCTAATATAACCGCCAAGGTAAACAAGAGTTGTCCATATTCTGCAGACAAGCAGATGGATTCTGGACTCCCATGTAGCTAGCCTACGGTGACCAGGCGTCCCACTTTTTAACAATTTAACAACGTCCTGCGGCATTTTAAAATGAAAATAAGTATATTATAATACTATTTTTGCATTCTATGAAAATATTTGTTGCTTCATGTAGACCAAATTTTAAATCAAGAACACACTTCCACCCCACCTCCAGGTCAATGGTGTCCCGCATAAAATCTGGTCACTTTATTCTAGCCCCAATCCAAGAATAATTAGTTCTGATAGCATGGCCTTGCTCAATAATCACCTTCATGACATGATCAGTGAAGATAAAGTTGCCATAGGAAAGTGTAGCAAAGAAAGCAGATGGTGTCCAACTATTAATAGTATCTGCGTCTTAAAGACTTGCATCCCCCCCCCAAAAAAAAAACCAAAACAAACAAACAAACAAAAGGCTGAGCCCTGGTGGTGTAAGTGATTGAGTGTGGGACTGTGACCCGCGGGCTTGGTGGTTCAAATCCAACAGTGCCACTCTGGAGCAACGCTGGGTAGCTCCCACGACCACCAGAGGGCAGTGATGCCCCCCCCCCCAAAAAAAAGACTTGCATTCAAACCAGAAGCTATCTAAATGAAGAGTCAACTAAGTCCACATGGAAGAAACACACCAGCTGGTATGATTCAAAGATGACAGTAACAAAATCCAAATATGACGAAGTGAAAAGCATCAGAGCATAAATTATGAACACCCAATTTGTAGAAGGCTATGGAGGACAGTGGGAATGCAAAAATCCATCTGCACCATAATCTAGTCAGATTAAGTTTCGGCTGATCTCCTCTGGCTACAGACAAGGGTTTGAATAGCTTTATTATCAGGTAGAGATCATTGTAACCTTTTTTTTTTATTGTAATCTTGATTATGCTGGATCAAACTTAATACTTGGTGAGTTGACCTCCTTCTTGACCCAATCTGAATTTGTTCTATGTCCGAGTATTTCTTCCTCGTTTCATGGCAAAAAATTTCTTCCCTGGCTTTTAAAATATGATGGTGGTCTTTTCTTACTCATTATTTTAATTTTATTCTTATTTTATCCTTAAAAATAAGCACAAAGGGTTAATCAAAGACACTATTAATGGAAGATCCTTATGCTCCAGGGGATGATTGATAATTCTCTACCATAAATTAACAAAGGAGGTTTTGAAAGGGAGCCAAAGGCAGATGAAACAGCAAATTAAGGAATGAGTTTGGAGCTCATATTAAATCCTACCTCCAATTTAAGAACAACTAGTTCTTACATCATGGCCCTCAGGAAGGGAACTCAGACGACATGGTGCTATAGCAAAGTGTGGTGAAACATTTAGATGGTGCCCAGCTATCAGATAAAATAGTGCCTGGATCTTAAAGACTTGTCTGCAAACAAGCTGCCATCTAAGTGAGATGTGGACTAAGTCCACATGGAAGAACACCATCATCAGTCACCGAAAGATTGTAAATCATATAATCTGAAGTTGGAGAGAATAGTATCAGAGTCTAAATTGTGAGAATTTGGTTTGCAGAAGGCTAGGGATTACAGTGGGACCCCAAGATCCAAGATACATTTGTGGGAACTACATAGGAAATAACCCTCTAGTGATTTCCCTCTATCCATAAGAGAGGGCTGGGAGAAGATAAGTTACCACCCGAGAGAGGATCATGAAAGATCAAAATGGTAAACCTGACATGAGCCTTGTCTGTTGATTGCTCCCTCTGAGGTGTGGTAGGCCTGATTTGTTTTTTCAATATTTTTTGTATTAGTTTGTTCACTTTGGGGTTTATCTCAGATGTGTTATGTTTTGGGGGTCACCCTCTTGAACTTTTATTATATGTTTTTCTATTTTTCAGTATATGAAACCCAGAGTTGATGAACCTATAGGTACAAAAAGTGGAATAAGGGTTTTGGGGGGTACAGTTGTGTGGGATGGGGTCTGGGGGTAAGACGATACTGATATCAAGGAGTTCAGGAAGGAAAACATTGTTTTTAAACTGTTAGTGGTAGGAATTGTACAGTACAGCTTCATGTGTTCCAACAATGGAATGAGATATTTGTTTTAACTCCCAATAAAATGGATTTGAAAAAAAAAGCAAAGAGCGAGAATCTAAGTTATTTTATTACAGATATCAATTAGAATTTCTCTCATTGCTATTCCCTATTGCTAGGCTGCCACCAACTTTTGAAAAAATTTTTTTTTTCTTTTTCCGTGTTACATTAAATTAAAGAAATAGTATTTGTTTGACTCTTTGGCTTTTATTTGAAACTATTAAAATTGTTTCTTAAATATTTCCATGTTAATAAGTATCACACTATTATAATATGAATATCCTTGCTTATATATCTAAGTGTTCTTGGCCATTTATATTGAATCTCTTCTTTTTTTGGTGGGGGGGGCATCACTGCCCTCAGGTTGTGGGAGTAGGAGGTCCAGCCTTTGGTCCATGGAGCTGGAATTGAACCTCCATCCCAGTGGGCCGTAGTCCCGCGCACAACCACTACGCCACCGGGGCTCAGCCTTGAACCTCTTCTTAAACAGTCATTTTGTCTGTCTGCCTTCAATATAGATTAAACCAATGAAGTCTCTCAAGGTTATAACAATTACCTTCTCTCAAATTGGATAAAGTTGTATCTCTGTAATAATTTTCCCAAACCTTTGCCTATGACAGATTTAAAAATATTTTGTTCTTTTAATATTCTTTTCTTTATTCTTTAATTCTTGGGTGGTTAAACATATCTTTGAATTGTTTATTGTCAATTTCTAGATTTTTTTTTAAGTTTCATGTTTTATTATTATTATTATTATTTTTAAAAGATAATTTTATTGGGACTTTTACAACTCTTATAAGAATCCATACATCAGGCTGAGCCTCAGTGGCGTAGTGGTTGTGCATGGGACTGCGGCCCACTGGGATGGAGGTTCAATGCCAGCAGCAGCTTCACAGGAGCAAAGGCTGGGCCTCCTACTCCCACCACCAGAGGGCAGTGATGCCCCCAAAAAAACAAAACAAGAAAAAGAATCCATACATCAATTTTATCAAGCATAATTTTACATATGTTGTAATCATTATTTTCTAAACATTTGCTTTTTATTTCAGTCCTAGGTATCAGTTCCTCTATTTTCCTCCCCCTTCTGATGACTCCTTGATAATAGAACTTATTACTAACTGACCAATGTCTCCCTTCCCCTACAGTTTCTGTTGTTCATCCCCCTCGGGGGGTGTGTGTGTGTGTGTGTGTGTGTGTGTGTGTGTGTGGTGGTGATGGTGGTGGTTATGTGTTGATTATTGCAATGGGCTCCTCCTTTCTCTCTCCCCTCTCCCCTACCTTACCATTATTCTCCTGGTATCACTACTTCCATTTTTATTCCTGAGGGGTTTATCTCACCTGGTATCCACGTGTCATGACTCTTATCTCTACCTGTGTACATGCTCTAGTCTAGCTCACAGTGAAAGGCAGGTTTGGGTCATGATTGTGGGGGTGAGGAAGCGTACAAGAATATTGTGCTTTTTATCAGTGCTATTCTTCACCCTGGCTGAACTGATCCCTTCCTTGTTACCCTTCTGTGAGGGGATGTCCCATTGTCTACAGATGGGTTTTGGGTTTCTGCTCTGACCCTCTTGTTCTCAAAAATAGTTTTGTTTGTTTGTTTTGGATTTTCTGATGCCTATAACCTGAGCCCATAAACACCTTCTATGATACCATTGAAACAGACTGGTGTACTTCTTCCATGTGGGCTTGTTGCTTCTCTGCTAGATGTCTGCTTGTTTACCTTCAAGCCTTTAAGAGGCAGACACTATATCTTTTGATAACCGGGCACCATCAGCTTTCTTAACCACATTTGCTTGTGCACCCATTTTTCCTTCAGTGATCATGTTGGGAGGGTGAGCATCACAGAAAACCAGGTTGTTAGAACAAAGTGTTCTTGTGTTGAGGCAGATTTTGAACATGGGCTCAAAATCCATCTACTACCTCAGTGTATTGCCATATAAATATATGTAGATAGGACAATATCTCTAATTTTACAATTCAATGTGTTTACAAAGCTGTGGATAGAGGTATAAATATTGCTAGATATTTTATGAATTATTTCATTATATAACTTTATTATTTTTAATGGGATTTTCACCCTAAACTCAGTGATTTGTAAGTACCCTTCATACATTAAAATTAACTTTCTTCTTCTTTTTTTTTTTTTTGCATCACTGCCTCTGGTGGTTGTGGGAGCTACCCAGTGCTGCTCCTGAGAGCAAGCCCGCGGGCCGCAGTCCCACACTCAACCACTTATGCCACCGGGGCTCAGCCCAAAATTAACTTTGTTTTTATACAGAGTGGCCACCAATTTTTTAAACCCAGGAGAATATATAACAAATGATTTGCTGTGTTACAAAAGAAGATAGAATAATATTTTCTGTGTTTCCAGACTTTATGTCCCCCCTCCTTTACTTTCTACAAATAACACGCCCCTCCCTTTTTGTCCTTGTCCCCAGTATGCCATTTATCTTTAGCTAAATTTGGTGTCATTCTCTCAGAGGTATTTTAAATTTTTATGTAGCCAGCTCTATTAGATGTTTCGTTTGTAATTTTGGATTTTTGAAGGTTACTGATTATATTAATGCTCTCTTTCCCCGTTTCTTCCCAGATAGTCTAGACTTTTGTCGTCTACCTGAAGGACAATTTGGATCTGTAGAGCAAACACACTTATAATCTCTTTCTTTATCTTACTCTTGAACATAGAAATAACAGATAAAATGTCTCCATTGTGTACAATTTTTTTAAAAAAACTAACTGCATCCCACTCAGAAATGTGAACCAGTGTGTTCCTAACCAAGTAACTCAGTTCTCCTTAGATGGGGTAGAAATTAGTGCAGACCCTAACTCAGGAAAACAATGAGTATTGGGGGAAGGTATATCTCTTTAGCACTTACTTCTTAATACTTCTCTTATTTAGTTATGACTAATTTTGCACATAACTCTTTAATATGTGTTTTGAAATTTTTCCGGAATTATTTGGCTGTGTCTGGACAACCTGTAATAACCAGGTTTTCTTAATCTTTTGCCAGGATGCCTGTTGACTTAGTGTGTTCTATATAGGGCTGGTAAGTGCAGGTCAGCAATTTAAACCCTCCATATGCTCTTTGGGAGAAAGATGAGACTTTCCGTGCACGTAAAGATGTACTGTCTGCTTCCCCCCAGAAGAATTCCTTTCAGAGGACAGCACTGAAGGTGCAGTTCAGGTAGAGGGATATGTCTGATCAGAGCAGCACATGGGAGCAAACAAAGGGGGAGGGAAGAAGAATGAAGCACATCCTGACCCACTAAGCCCTGAGGATGATATTTCTGCTCAGAGCAGCCAGTGCACAGAGAGGAGCATAGGGCTGGCCCCACCAGAATACATGATGTCTTTCATTAACCCATAGCACTATGGGGGACAACACTGAAGACACACTGCAGGAATTGTGCCTCATCTGACCAAAGCACTAAGAGTGTGTAGCATAACAGTAAGGGGAACAGAGCAATGAAGTCCCTAGGGAACACCAAAAATAGACTGTGAGGCCCAGGACATGACATCCCATCCAACTCAACTAGATAACATTCCTGAAGGTCAAAAAATAGACCTTGAACTATTAATAGGCTTTTCTTTCTTTTTTGTTGTTGTTGACTTTGTTTTGTTTTTGTTGTTGGAGTTATTATTTTATCGCTTTGTCATGCTCATTCTTGTGTTTGTGTATATTATTATCTCTGCATGTCTATATAGATAGAATAGACAGGATAAACAATCGAGAGGAGAAAACAACTGGGCAACAGTTTGAGGGGAACATGGGAGAGGGGGAGGAGGGGAAAAGGAAGTGGATGTTAACAAACCCACGAACAAGGGAACAACACGTGACCAAAAATCGATGGAGAGGAGGGCATAGGAGGCCTGATTGGGCTTGATCAGGGGCAATGTAGCCAAGAGAAATTACTGAAACCTAAATGAAGGCTGAGCATGATAGTTAGACAAGAGGAAAGTAAAAGAAATTTACATATAGAGATATGTATATATAAGCATTTACATATATACAGGCATGTATATATGTAAATATGTTTATATATGATGTTAGGAAAATAGATCTATCTACATATTTTAAAGGCTTAGTATTAAGGAAGCAGATGGACATTAGACCACTACTCAAGTTCTCCCTCAATACAAGAACACCTTGTTCTAATAATCTGGCATTTTGAGATGCTCACCTTCCCAACACAATAGCTGAGTTCAAATGGGTACATAAACAAATGTGAAGAAAGCTGATGGTGCACAGCTATCAAAAGATATAACTTCTAGAGTCTGAAAGCCTTGAAGATAAGCCACCAGACATCTAGCTGAGAAGCAACAAAGCTCACTTGGAAGAAGCACATCAGCCAATGTGATCATGACGTGTTGACAGTATCACCTATCAGGCTTCAAAGACCCAGGACAAAAAATCATGTCAATGTGAATGTGGGGGAAGTGCGGAGTGGAATCTCAAAGCCAATATGTAGGCAATTGGACATCCTCTTCCAGAAGGGTTGTGGAAGGCTTATCTCCTGATAAGCCAGTCAGAATGTAGTATAGCACTGATAAATCATGCAGCTTTCCTCTGGTACTTTAATACTTCCTCCCCTCCTCCACTTTCATGACCTTAATTATATTTTACAAATATGGCTAGACCAGAGTATGTATATGAATACAGATGAGAGCTGGAAACACAGGCAATACAGGACCAATAACCTCCTGAGGACCAAGATTGAGAGTACCTGAATCAGGAGAGGCAGGGGAAGGTGGGGGGAGAAAGGGGGAACAGAGTACCATAACCCCTTCCCAGGGGGATGGACAACAGACAAGGGATAAAGGGCGATATCTAATAGTTAAGACATGGAAAAATAAGAATTTATAAATTATTAAAGGTTCATTGGGGAAGGGGGGAAATGAGAATGTGAAACTAAGGGCTCAAGTCGTAAGAAAATGTTTTGAGACTCATGATGGCAAGAAATGGACAAATGTGCTTGACACAGTGAATGTGTGTATGCATGTATTGTGATAAGTGTTGTAGTGATTTATTTAAAATGATAATGATTTAATTTTAAAAAGCACAACAAGATATACTATGTCAGAAAATCAAAGGGCAGACCTATGCTGTCCTATAGAGTCACTCTCGTCAGAACTGATCTATGTGATTAAAAAAAAAATCTTTTTCCATAAAAAACTGTTTTGGAATTTTGTCACATTCCCAGGCTCTTGCAGTCCTGATACCTTAGGACCCATCAATCTCCATATATGAAAACCCAGGTGATTCTCAAGCATTTGGAGCAATATTGGCATGGCTACCTTTAATTCACACTCCCATTTCATTGCAAATTAAAAGTATTTATGGAACTCTGTAGCTGCATAATTTTGTAGCTTTTGATAGATCTACGTAACATATTCATAGATTCTTCTTCATCTTCTTACTAAGCAAAGACATGGCTTAGTAATGGCTTATAGACATGGCTTAAAAATATCCCTTGGATAACAAACCTTTTATCAGAGACTAAAGTCTAACAGAGTCATGGGAAGAATATGACCACCAGATCTGCCCTATTTTAATATATCTGAGGTTCTTTTCATTTGGATGGTCTCGGTATAGATTATTTTGTTTCAGATTTTCTGCATATTTTGTTTCAGATTTTCTGCATATTTGCCAGTAGCTGACTATGAAGCCATACTATGATGCATTGGTTTTTTTCTTTTAAAGAAGCATAATTTGAAATTTCTGATGGAAGAGCAGCAATGAAAATGATTTTCTTTTCTGGAATGGCGGCTGAATTTAGATTGAGGGGAGGAATACAGTGATTCATCAGAAAATTGTGTAAAGAGATTTCACATACAAAGGCCTGAGATAATCAGTTTCCTGTGTCTGGCAATAGACATTTACAATTGATATGTCTGATACTTTTTCCTTATTTTCTTTTGCATATTTTAAGATGTGAAAGGTTCATTAGTTTTTCACAAGAAGATTCAATTTTAAAACAGCTTAGAAAATAATTCATGAAGTCTAAGAGAATAGGAGAGCTTAGCATTTAATTTCATCTTTGTAGATTCAATATGAATATTAGCTTATAGTATACATACACATGTATTCTATATATTTATGTATGTATATGATTATATGATTATATAATTATATATGTTTTTAGAATATTAAGTGTCAGGTCATAATCCTGATTGGTGCTCCCCCCCCCCTGCTTAATACTTATTTAAGCCAGTTTGAGAAGTAACTATGAAAAAATGGTATAGTTTTTAAACAAGCTTCCCAAAATTAAAACAATAGCGTGAGTTGTTTTTTTCTAAGTTACCACCATAGGAAAAAATTCTGCTTATTACATTGGCAGCTCTATTTCTTGAACTAATGTTAAATCTCTTCGGAGTATGTGGCAATCATGTATTCAGGTACCAATTTGATTAAGAGTGTAGGGGTGGAGTCTAGCCCGTCAATCTGGAGATAGCAAGTGAGACCTCTGTTTAAGCAACAATAATAAAACTTTGAAAGACAGAACAAGAATAGACAAATGGTAACTAATTTAATAGAATGGATGAGGCTGACTACTACCTACAATAAAAGGCAGATCTTGGATAAAGTTCTGGGATTGAAGGGACCAGATACTTCAGAGTGCTGCGTGGTGGTACGGGCTAGAAAAGAGCAGGTAAGGCATGTTAATTTTAAAAGATACTGAACTCTGAAGCTTGATGTTCAGATGAGCATTCCAGCAGTTATATATTATTTTTTTTAATATGTGCAAGCATATTGGAGAAGCGAGAAATGCAATAATATACTTCTGGCTTAAGACTTATGTTGTACAAAACAGATGTTGTTTACGTATTGCTTTAGGTCATAAAACTGTTCAAAATTACAGGCTTTTGGATTGCGGCCCACTGGGATGGAAGTTCAATTCCAGCTCACAGGAGCAAAGGCTAGGCCTCCTACTCCCACCACCAGAGGACAGTGATGCCTAAATAAAAAAAAAATTACAGGCTTTTTAGAGGTTGTAGTTACTTCCCAGCACATAACACTCTTATACTGCTGGATTCCTGAATAGGATGCATTCCTGGCAAAGATTGCTCTGTGACATAGATCAGTGTTCATGTTCCTGCCGCCCTAGGAGGGCATATTCAGCTTGATGAACTCTCTTTCTCCAGAAGCTGGTGGATCCCATAGTGTCAAAGGCAAGTACTGAAATTCTATTCGGTACCAAAAACCAGACCTGAAAATCATAACTTACAGTGTGAAAATAGAAGCCACCAGGCAGAATTTTAATAAATATCATCAGGGCAAGTGATGCATTGCAAGTACAACTTGAATCTTTATAAGAGCAGTTAAAAGCCCAGATCTCCTTCTCAGGTCCAGTCACCAGGTCAATATGTTGCTCCTTCCCTGACAGATGAAGGACGTTTTCTGTTTAGAGAAGCTGAACCAGTAAGGTCCCAGATTGTAAGGGTATAAAAGCTGAGGTGGGAGCAATATTGGAGGCAGCAGGGCTTAGTGATAGTTGCATGTTGAAACCCATGCTCCCAGCTCCTTTTCACACACGGGGTCTCTGAATCCTGGCACCAGGAGACCGGAGACGAAACTTCCAGGAAAATGGTCAGCCCATGGAAAATAATTTGCAAACACACTGGGCTGCTGACTACAAAGTTAACAGCTTGAAGCCCCCTGCCAATCCATGAGCGAAAGACAGGACTTTCTATTCTGGTGAAAGCTTAGTCTCGGGAAGTTACATGGCAGTTCTATTCTGTCCTGTAGGCTCACTATCAGTCAGAATCAACTCTATGACGATAAGTTTGCATCTTTAAATAGAGAGACCAACTTATTTACAACCCTGCTGTTACTTTTATGTACTTTTAATGGGACCTTGCTAAGTTATATGGTGCATCATTTACATATGTGTTTCACTTCAGAAGAACATGATATTGGCTTCTTGTATTATTGGTGTTACCTTAGGTCACCTGGTAAAGATGAGGAACTCCATTTTCTTCCCTGTGAAGTTATTGCGAAGATATATTTTAAAGGTAGAATTGCAAGTTGGTCTTTCTTTGGCTACGCTAGTTATGCTTGAGGCCACTCGACATCTCCTATGAGAGGATGTCTTAGAAAGAAGGTGTTGGTATATTGAAAAGATGAAGACGTCTTCTTTTGTCCCCATTTTCTCAGTGAGAATAGATATGTCATCCTTGGGGTTCATGAGGGGGGAACATTTTGGAGGTTTGAGGCAGGAGCAGTTTGAAAGAGTCTACTTAAAGCAAACTTACTGGGAAACTATCTTGGGATTTCTGAGTAGTGCACAGCTGATGATTATGTTCATAAGTTCAAAGTATGAGTATTTAGGACATTCTGCTTCTTGGGGTCAGACTTCATTTAGAGGAATTGTTCAATTTTTATTTTAATTATTTCTATCTTTTTAACCACAGTTGACATTTTGTCAAATAAGTGCAGTGAAAGTAGACAGAAGTTAAGGGTTAGAAGTTGAGAATGTAGTTACAGCAGTGAAATCATGACGGAACTTGGAACAGAAACTGCACTGGGTGAGCAAAACAGGAGAAGGACAATGAAAACACAGTAAGGTCAATGTCTTCAAAATCCTAAAACTGTCCCAGTGAGCATTCTAGGGGAAGATGAATAGATATGAGATAGTCATAAGAGAACAGGATGATTGAAATCAGGGTTTAGGAAGCATTTCACATATGTTACTGTTTAGTCTCATACCAACTTTATGAGGTAATTTTTATTTTCTCTGTCTCAGACATGAGCAAACTAGGTTCATAAAGATTAAATAACTTGACCAAGGTCACATGGCAAATAAGTGACAGAGCAGCAATGGAAATCAGAATTTTGGTTTTGGAATTTTAAATTAAATCCTTTGTACTCTACCAACTGATTTATGATAACCACCACTAGACAAAGGATAATAATTTTTTGATGAAAAATACCTTGTTTTTGTTTTACTTACTCCAAGATATTTCTGTTATGCACATAAAAAATAAATTATTCAATATTTCTATTTTTTGTTTGTTTTTTGGGCATCACTGCCCTCTGGTGGTGGGAGTAGGGGGCCCAGCCTTTGCTCCTGTGGAGCCGCTGCTGGAATTGAACCTCCATCCCAGTGGGCCACAGTCCTGCGCACAACCACTATGCCACCGGGGCTCAGCCCTCCATATTTCTATTTTTAAAAGCACCTTTCACCCCCTTCTTCATTAAAAAAATGACCTCTGAATTGACGGAAAACCATGGAATAAATTCAACCTCATTACATTTAAAATAAATAAAAATTATTTTCTGCTATGGAGGTAGCCCTGGTCGTGTAGGGGGTTACACAGTGGGCTACTATTAAAGTTAGCACTTCAAACCCACCAGCCAAAAGACAAAGAAAAATAGGACTTTCTACTCCAGTAAAGAGGTAAAATGTTGGAAATCCACAGGGGTGGTTATACTCTACCCTATAAAGTGGTTATGTGTCAGAATTGACTTGATGCTAGTGACTTTGAATTTTGAGTTTTTATATTAAGAAGGCTCTCAATTTTTCTATGTTGAATGATGTAAATAGGACCCTAGTAGTGATGCATAATAAAGGAAAAGAACATAGAGTAATTTTGATTATCTCTAGTCAATAGGCAACAAGAAAATTGACTTACATTATAAAGTTAGTAGTAAGGAATTTGTGGTTCAGTAGTGAGGAAAATATTTAAAAGAGAAGGTTTTCAGCTTAATAATTAAAATAATAACACCTAGCTGGCTTCCACAGTACTGCAAACAAATTAAACTAAATAGTACAGGCTGTTCTTGGTTTAAATTACATGGAGTGCTTTGTAGCAAGTCTTGTAAGTAGAAAGGTCTTATTAAAATAGTGATAGAATTCCTAAACAAAGGATTTTGCTTTTTTCATCCCCTGCAACTGATTTTATGTAGTATTCTCTTGCCCTAGATTTTGTTATTCAAAGGAAAATGTTTTTTTTTTTTTGGCACCACTGTCCTCAGGTGGTGGGAGTAGGAGGCCCAGCCTTTGCTCCGTGGAGCTGGACTCGAACCTCCATTCCAGTGGGCTGCAGTCCCGCGCACAACCACTATGCCACCGGCTCTCAGCCCCAAAGGAAAATGTTTTTTGAAATTCAAAAAACCCATAGGATGCAAATGCTTTGTTAATTTTAAAAAATTATTACTACTACTGCTTCAACCAATACTCTTCCTAAGCCAAATTCCAAACTCATTGCCATCATGTCGAAGTCAACTCCCTGTGACCGTACAGGGTAGATTTACTTCTGTGAATTTTTGAGACTGTCACTCATTCTGGGGGTAGAAAACTTCATCTTTCTCCAATTGAGTGGCTGGTGACTTCGAACTGCTGAACTTGGAGTTAGCCACCCAAGATGTTACTACTACACTACCAGGGCTCCTCTGCACAGTATTTTATCTGGATTTTTTTTATTTCACTCATATTAACTTGAACAATGGGAGATGAGTTTAAATTTCCAGCTGACAGTCATTCTCTCTAGCATTCTCCTCGTTACATTCAACCCTATGTGAGTAATCATGAAGTTCTGGGGAGCTCTCTAGAAGGGAGCTTTATTCTTCAAAGACCTTCATCGTGGTCCGAATGCCCTTGTCAAAGACTTGATCTGGGTGTATCCATATAAAGTAATTCTAGCAAGAGATTCTTGAGAAGATGAATGCTTGAGGTTTATTTGGTGAATGGTTTACTCTTTTAATGAAAGACGGGACTTTTAACCTCAGGATTGGTTTCTGTAAACACGGTACCTAGAGTTACAGCAGCCTTTGGTTCCTGGGTGCTGGTAAGAACCAGACCCGCACCATATAGATACTTAAGGTTTTTTTTTTTTTATTTTTACTTTTTTATTTTTTTTTAAGGCATCACTGCCCTCAGGTGGTGGAAGTAGGAGGCCCAGCCTTTTGCTCCTGGGAGCCGGAATCGAACCTCCATCCCAGTGGACCGCAGTCCCGCACACAACCACTACGCCACCGGGGCTCAGCCTGATACTTAAGTTTTTTAAAGATGGTTTATGATTTTTAGTTTTCCACTATTTGCAGCTGAGAGCATGCTTCCTGATCCTTCCATTCAGTCAATAGGAGACTATATATGCATATTCCAAGGTCAAATGGAACATGGAGTTAATATAATAATAACTCACTGCCATTGATCCAATCGATTATGACCCATAGTGACTTTATAGGACAGGGTGAGTCTGCCTTTTGGGTTTCTAAGACTGGAATTTTTTATGGGAGTTTAAATTGCATCCTTTCTCACAAAGTGGTTAGTGGTTTTGAACTGCTGACCCAGAATTGACATGATGGTACCCAACACTATCAACAATGTTATTCAAGTTATACTGCTTTATAAGAGTACTAGTAGCATAATGGGTTATGAGTGGGGTTGCTAACTGCAAGGCCCACAGTTTGAAACCTGACTTCTCCTGTGAAGATTTATAGCCTTGGAAATGCATAGAGGCATTTTTACTCTGTCTTATATGATTCAGAATTGACTTGATGGCAGTGATTTTGTTGTTGTTTTGGTTTTGACTTTAAGTTTAAAGACTTGAAGTTTTTATTTGTATAGAACTAAGGCCTTGAGGAAACTCTTAAAGGGGATGATTTTTTTTGCATGTATAGTTTAATGAGATGCATGTTTAAGATTATAAGATGAAAAGAACTTAAAAATGTACACTATTGATTAGGAGAAGGACATTTTAAAAGGATGGTAGTATATTCCTTTTCATTTTAGCTTTTTTATCCCCTTTTTATTTTTGTGATGGAACCAATACTTTGACAAATAAACATCACACATTACACATCAAGAAACAGCAAGGAAGTCAAATAAAACTATTCAGTAAGAAGATATTTGATAAACAATTTCATCAAAGTGAAGGAGAGGGGTCAAGGTAGAGTCCCAGAGCCCATCAGAACATAACTGGACATTCTAGCACAGAGGGGCCACATGGAAAAGAAGATGCAACCAGGGCACCGTGTAGCCCTGAAGAAGCACAGAGCCTCTGGGTCCTTAATCCTTGCTCCCTCACTATTATGACCTCCGGCCTGCCTGGCAAATCCTGCTTTTCCAGCCTTCATATATGAGTGTAGACTAGAGTTCTCAGCTTATAGAATTCAGGATAGACAACCCCCTCAGAAACAGTAACAGGAGTAACCACTTCAGGAGGGTTAGGGGGAGGGAGAAGGGGAAGTGTGGGTGAACAGAGAACTGAGAGCACTAATGGCCAAATAACCCCTATCCTGGGGACAAATGCCAGGATTGTAGGTGAGGGCATAGAAGGGCAGAGTCGGGGAGGGAGGGAAAAAAGAGAAACTGATATCAAGGGCCTCAAGAAGAGAGATAATCTTTTGAAATTACTGATGGCAATATTTGTAGCTATCTGCTTGATATAATGACTGTATGCACTGTTATAATACATGTAAGAGCCCCCAGTAAAATGATTTATTAATAATGGATGAATAAATAAAATGATTATTCTAATTTCGAAAAGCAAAAGAAGAAGAGGAGGAGGAAGAAATATTTGCTGAGAAACTGGTTGAGAAAGAAGCCAAATAGATGTTTTTAAATTGATGCTTATGAACAGGGTCATTTCCTAGAAGTGCTGAACGGATCAGTGGAATCACCTTTTCTAAAGAATGAAATGGCTGGTTTTACAGAGGCAGTTCAGCTTTGTATTTTAGACTAGAAATAACAAACTATGTGGAGAGAGAGAATTTTTCCCTTTTACATCGGGTTTAAGAATTGTTATAATCTGGCATGTGCAAACTTGATTTGGGTACTACTCGGGGTCCAGGCTTCTCTGTCATCATCACTTGTTTCCTGTTGTTGCAGCGATCTGCTGTCCTCTGACTACACAGAAAGACACATCGAGCCTGGAGGCAAGACAGTGGAAGTTAAAGTAAGTTAAATATTCCGCTCTTCGGAGAAAATTTTTTTTTTGAAATCTTCAAACACTATTCATTATTATTTCAGTGCTCAATGATAATTCTAGTATTCAGTTGTAAGGGGTTTTTAACAATTATTTTTTATTGACATATAATCCACAATACAATTCAGTTCAGTCATTTTAAGAAGAGTTGTGCAATTATCACCACATCAGTTTTAGAACGTGTCCTTCTTTCTCATCCTTGTTGATATTCGTCCTCCATTTCCCCTCTCCCTCCCTTGCCAGATCCTTAGCTCATTATTAATCCAGTTGTTGACTCTAGATCTATTTCTCTTGGATTTCATATACAGAAAAAACATCCAAAACAAAATTAGGAAATAAAAAAAATTAACAGTGATAAAATAAACCCCCCAAAACATCAATTGAGTAGAGAGTATAAAATATTTAAACCTGGAACAAATTTTAAATGGGTAGAAAGGAAGATCAGATAATACATTTTAGCCTGTGTCTGTGATAATCCATTTTACATTATTTTCTATCTGATAGTAAGCTTATTTTAATGAGTCTTAATTTATTAAGAAACTTTATCATCTATTTGTGAGGGAAAAAAGCAAGCAAACAAAATAACTTGTTAGCTATCAGAAAAAGAATTTTTGGTAACTATAGAGATTGCTGGCATTATATTTATAGAGTCAACATAGCTCCATCTAGTTCTTTTATAGGTTATACCACAGGGATAATTTATAAAATTTGCTTTTAATTTTGAATGTTGTGAGCAAGTAATTAGATCTCTGTTCAAGCAAGAAACATTCATTTCTTTGGTAAAGTAATGAAATCATCAAATCTTTAGGAAAGTATCAGGAAGTTTAAAACACCTGAAGCAGAAATCCAGCCATACTATGTCTTGTCAGGTTACATCTGAAAAGATTGCACACATGTAAAAGCCCTTGTGAGCAGAGGTACTAGAGCACTGGTGTGTGTGTGTGTGTGTGTGTGTGTGTGTGTGTGCGCGCGCGCGCATGCATACACATGCATGTGTGCACATGTCTATGTATGTTTTTATATTTTCCCACTCTACTGATGATATAATATGAGAGTATCTCAAACCAAAAAATACCCTAAATTTAGAGCTGTTTTCTACTCTGTTTTTGTTTAATATTGTAAATTTTGGCCAAAGGTTTATTTTCTTCCAAGTAGTGTATGTAGTATTCTATTTGATTAGATTTATGTTACAAGGGGACTTTTAAAAGTTCATGGAAATTTCCCATGTTCTTAATTCCGTTTTTGAACTTTTTTTGGGGGGGGGGGGCATCACTGCCCTCTGGTGGTCATGGGAGCTGCTCCTGAGAGCTGCTGCTGGATTTGAACTGCCAAGCCCGTGGGCTGCAGTCCCGCACTCAACAATTTATGCCACTGGGGCTCAGCCTCCCTTTTTGAACTTTTTGAAACCCTTTATACTTATATACATTGCTGTTCTTTTTCTGATTTTAAAGTTGATGCATGCTCATTGTTGTAGAAAAGTTGTGAAGTATAGAAAAACATAACGAAAAAGAAAAATCTTTACACTCATCATTTATGAATAAACTTTGTTTTAATTTGGTGCTGTCCCTTCTGAGAGATTTTTTTGTCCTCTGTACACAAATACACACTGTGTACATATTTTTTACATAGATGGAATCATTAATATCTATAACAATGTATCCTGGTTTGTTTTTTTACTAACATCGAATTATAAACATTTTGAAGCTATTATCAGATAAAGTTTATATATTCACTGCTTTTCATTTTTCATGAATCATCTTATTGGGTGTTCTTACAACTCTTATACCAATTTCTACATAAATTATATTAAGCAAATTTGTATATATGGTACCATCACTTTCAAAGCATTTATTTTTTTTACTTGAGCCCTTGGCATCAGCACCTTTTTTTAACCTTCCCTCTTCTACCCTCCCACCCTCATCACCCCTTGATAAATTGTTCATTATTATTATTTTCATATCGTCCACCACCCACTATCTTCCTTCACTCATGATTCTACTGTTCATCCCCCTTGGAGTGGAAGCTATATGACAATCATTGCAATCATTTCCCCCTTCTGCCCCAGTGGCAGTCACTGATCTGTGTCAATTTCAGCACAGGAGTGCAGGGGTGGAGGTTAGCTGTCAGTCTGGAGATAGCCAATGAGGCCTCTGTGTGGGCTTGGCTTTTTCCTGAGAATTCTCGTGGTATTTCCCAATTGGAGGAGAGAGACTTGACTCAGTCTCTTGGAGATGGTCTACCAACAAGACCAGATGGCAGCATAGACCCTGCATCCTAGGAACTGAAGGAGCTGGAGGAGAGGCCACACGGGCTTACCCTGATAGAACCAGACCTCTGGGGCTGAAGAAGCCACAGTGAGAACCCTGCCAGTGCTGAGGTGCTTCTCCCACCAATGAACACTGCTGATGGACCCTGAGACCTAGAAATGAGGAGCCATGGGGAGAACCCTGCCAACACCGGGATGCTTCTACTGCTTTCTCAGTGTTCCATTTCTCTTGTTTATAAACCTTTCCCTTATATCCATGTGCTTGTTTATGAATTTTTTTCATTATTCTACCCAGACAAACACCACCCCCCACCTTCCCCATCCCCTCATGGTAATGATACTCCCTGTGCTATTCGTGAGGGGTTTATCTGGGTTCCTTGTGTCCTATCTGTACCAGTGGACATGTTCTGGTTTAGTCAGATTTGTAAGCTAGAACTGGGGTCGTGATAGGAGGGGAGTAAGGAAGCATTGAGAACTAAAGGGAATGTTGTGTGGTCTGTTGGTGCTGCGTGGCACTGTCTCATTCTCTTCTTGTGACTCTTCTTTGAGGGGCTATTCAGTTATCTACAGGTAGACTTTGGGTCTCCACTCCAACCTCCACCATTTGCATTGATAGATTTGTTTGTTTGGGGTCTTCTGATGCCTGATACCTTATCCTGTCGAAACCTGGAGCTCACACGGTCTGCTATGCTTTTTCCATGTGGACTTTAGCTTCCCTGCTAGATGGCCACCAGGCAGCAGTGTTAAGATGTCTTTCTGTGGCCTATCAACGTCTGCTTCTTCTATAGACATCATGTGGTTCAGAATTTCCACTGACATTGCCTTTTGTTTCTCCTGACTTTGCATTGAGGTAGTTTGCTGTCGCTGTCTGTGCCTTTTGGAGGAGCTTGGTGCCATTTTCCCAGGAGTCAAAAGCCCTGAACTCTCTCTTTGGGAGGTTGGTAGGAATGCTTCTGACCGCCTGTAGCCAGTTGCGTTCTGGAAATCAGGCAATGATTGTATCCCTGTGGAATTTCCCTATCACTGTAGCCTATTCTGTTGTTTGGGGGGCAGATTGAGTGACCCTCTCAGAGGACACTGGTTGGATGGTTACAGGCCGTGAGGGTGGTGCCATTTAGGCTAATTGGGCTAGGGGCTGCTGCGATTTGCTGGAGAGCATCAGAGGGAGGCCTCGGGATGGATTGAGGCCAGCAATGGTTAGCAGACCCAGGTGCTAACCCTGGTCCAATGAGGTCTTGCAGTGTAGCCACAGGTCCAGGGATGGCCTGGAGGGGTCATGACAAAGCCTGGGGCCACACATTGGAGGCAAACTGGTTCTGGCCACTGTTAACTGACGTTCAAAGACTCCTTGGCATGCTTCAAACTTATAGAACCAATTCTTGGCCTGGGCTTCGTTTTTTGTTGTTGTTTTTTAAATTTGTAATGGACTTGTAGGGTGCCTTGTATTGGAACTGTGCCATGCTGTCCCCCAGGGAGGGAAGACCAGACTAGTATTTGGGGGTCCTCTGGGTCTGAATTGCCTCAGCTGCCCTCATGCACCACCCCAACTGCCTCCTGCACAGTTCTGCAGGCTGTGCTTCCGGGGTCTGTGCTCTACCTCAGATGAATATTCTAGGGGCTCTAGCGTCTAATTATCTGTTGTTACCAATGCTGGCAGATGAGGGGCTGAGCAGAGGGGGACAGGGGATTTCGGATACCGTCTCTCTGTTCCCATCTGGAGAAGGAGGTGCAAAGCCTGCGAATGCCGGAGCAGGGCAGGTTGCAGAGAGGATACCTCAGGTGTGAGCCCTATGGCTACTTCCTGGAGGCTCCCGGAGATTATGACCACCTTTAGACAGCAGTCTGGGGCAACGGCGGGACACTGAGTCTCAGTTCTTTGGTGCAGGAAGGGGTGGCGGATGCCATCCTGCTGGACCTGGTGAGGGATTAGCGGAGCCCACAGGCAGATGTGATGAACAGAGAGCATTTCAGTGAGCTCTTGAACCGCTCTGTGGTTGGAAATCAGAGAGGGAGATCTGGACTTCAGACCCCAATACACCTGAACTCTGTTTCTGACACTCTGACTCCCGCTACTGGTTTCCTTCATTCTTAATTTTCCTCTGTAACAGCAAGAGTACTGGGCGGTGATTCTACCTGGACACCATCTTGCAATCTCTTTTCACTGCTTTTCAATATAATTTTGTTAATGCAGTAAATCTGTTTGTTCAAATTAAGTCCTATAATTAATGATAAAAATAAATTGTATTGTTCTATTTAAATGATAACCTGTGTTTTTGAGTTTAGTTACAAAAATGTTGCCAAAAATCACAGAAACCTTTATTAAACAAAACTCAAAATGTGAAGTTACTATTTCTCAATTATTTTCCGTCCACTATTTCCATCTCTCTAACCCTTCCCTGTTTACGGGCTAGGCTGCTAACTCCAGGTCAGAAATTTGAAACTACCAGCCATTCTTTGTGAGAAAGAGGGGACTTTCCTTTTTTTTTTTTTCCCACTTGCCCAGACTTTAAAGAGAAAAAAAAAGCTCTGATGATAAATATCTATTTTCTGTGATTTGCCCCTCAAAAATGTAATACTTGATTTCTAAACACATACTGAAGAAGCTGAAGGCTTCATCTTCCAACTTTGCCCAGTCCGTGGTTTGTTTCTGGAGCCGCAATAATAGTGACTATGGCTTCATTGATTTGTGTCGGTAGCTTTCTGAATTCTTCAGTTTGCAGCAATCGGAGAATCGAGCAGCTTCATTAAGAACTGCATCTCCTGTGTCAAAACCAAGACTATGCTTGTCTAAAGCAACAGGCAAACCCTCTTTTGTTTGATGAGCTTTAGCAACTATATCCTTTGTCAGCTGCTTCTGAACCAATATTCGCATTGTCTTTAGCGTTGCCAGGTAATCTTTGTGGTGCTGAATCTGAAGAATATTAGCCAAAACCATTGCACCAGCCTTGAAATTAGGGTTATTTACTTCCAGGTTTACCAGTGACTCTGCATTTTTAGCTGAATTGTCAGCATTTTTTGAATTATCAGGAATTGTGTCCATGTATTTTTCAGCATTAGCTCCAGACAGCTAAACCAAGAAGCCAGTCAAGTGCATTTTGTTGATCTTGAAGCTTGAAAAGGCAGGTAACATCTTTGGGATACTTTTCTAAGAACTTGGGATGTTTCTTAAATTCCCTCTTAAATTGCCTTCAATCTTGTACTGTCTGATTTTCTGGTTTTCAAGCCACACAATAAAATTTCTAAATTCTGTTTCATCTTTGCAGTTGAAGCCAGGAGGGTTGTGGTAGTGGAGGGCTGTCAGCATATGCCGAAACATGGTCTTAGCTTCCCACAGCAGTCCCCTGTGCAGCTGCTGGCAGACTGGGGGCAAGGTGAAAAATGGGGCTTTACGCTTGTAAAGAGTTGAAGCCTTTGGAAACTCAGAGAGTCAATTCTATCCATCAGGTTTCTGTGAGTCAGCATCGACTTGATGGCAGTGAGTTTGGCTTTTCGTTAACGCTTCCCTGAAGAACTCTGTGTCCCTCAGTCTATGAGGGGGAGCTCCCCAAAATGGAAAACAGCTCCTCTGGGCGGAGGAGCATTTTTTCTCTTAGGTGATCATCCAGCAACTTGCTCTGAGTTAGTGCGCCCAGTCGCATCACCTGTGAAAGTTCTCTCTGGACATAGTGGATTCTTTTCGTAAAAGCAGTTTTGTTGGAACCTCATCTTTTGTGATGACTGATTTAAGAGGATGATGTGTGACTGTGAAATTTTGTTTCCTGCTCTAGAAAAATGCCACAGAAACTTAGTGCTGTTGAACACAACTTACAAGGACAGCGCTATGAGAAAAAAACAAAACAAGCGTACGAGTGGTTTTTCTCATTTCAAAAAGGTGAAATGTTGATTGATAACAAACTTCACTCTGGATGTCTGTCCATTCCTAAATGAATGAAAATGGCAACAGAATTTGCGCACCCGTCCTCAAAGAGCGACCAAGTACCATTGAAGAGATGTGGACGTTATCTTGGAGCTTGGTTCCACAAATTTTAAGGGAAGATTGGGGAATGAGAACAGCTGCTTTGAAATGTGGGCCTTGGATTATTCTGACTGACCAGGAAAAAGAACTTCAAGTGGAACATGCTATGCTTTGAAAGAACAGCTCTGAAACCACCCAGAGTTTTTTTTCCCCAAGGTTATGTTGCTATTCTTAAGACCCTGAAAGCAAACATCAGTCAAGCCACTGGAAGACACCATTGTCACCTCACCCAAATAAAGCTCATTAAGTGAAATCAAAGATCAAGATGATGCTCATTTGTGTGTTGCTGTTTTTTTTTTTTTTTTATGTGAGGCAGATAGTACATTTGGAGTTCTTCCTACCAGGTCAGACTGTTAATCAAGCTTTCTATTTAAAGGTTCTGAAAATATTGTGTAAGACTATGTGACCCCCAAAAGCCTGATTTATCGAAGATGGGGGACAGGTTTTGCTGCCAAAATCATGTGCCTGCTGATGTATCTATCTACCAGTTTGGGGCCAAAAATAGTATTCCTAACTTGTCCCACACATCTTACTTACTTGACCTTGCTCCATGGGACTTTTTGTTTCTGTGAGTGAAGAGGGACATGAAGGACAGCGATTTGACCACTTACTTAGAAGTCGTGAAAAAAAAACAAACAAAAAAACAAAGGAGGTGCTGTCAGCCATCCAAACAACTGGGTTTGAAAAATATTTCCAAGAATGGGCAGATTTGATAAATGTATTAAGTGTAATGGATAGTACTTTGAACGTGATATGATGGCTTTGTAAAATATTTACATGCATAGCTTTGAAAAAACAAGAAAATCCAGGGTTTTTTTGTGTTCCCACATGTATCATGTTAAAGTCATAGTTGAGGTACCCTCTTAAGACAACAAGACTCACATTATGTTCTTTCTAAAAACTCAAAGATTTGGGGAACAAAAAAGAAATCTAAAGGTCCAGGTAGGGCTGTGGATGCAGAGATTTAGATTTCCAATGAAGTTCTTAGATAATAACTCTGTCCTGCAAGGATGAACAGGTACATTTTTCTGATGAAAAAAAATCCTCAATGCGATTTTTTCGTCTCCTTTTTCTTTTCTTTTTTTTTTGGAGGGGGGGCATCACTGCCCTCTGGTGGTGGGAGTAGGAGGCCCAGTCTTGCTCCTGGAGAGCTGCTACTGGATTCGAACCTCCAACCCAGTGGGCCACAGTCCCACACACAACCACTACTCCACCGGAGCTCAGCCCTTCCTTTTTCTTATTAGTCCAATTTTCAAACTTCTTCAGATTCTTTTCTGATAAGCTCCCATGATTGTCCCATGCCCTTTAGGGGTAAAAATATCAATATATTATCCAAAAGCAGTCTCCATTACCTTTTGAGATAATTTGCCTGCCTTGAAAGCCCATTTGCAAGCCACTGTCTCGTTAGATCATTTTTGGAAGATTCCTGAAGGAGAATAAGACAGTGGTGTTACGGAGACGACTTAATCTGAAGCCACCCACTGATCACAGAAACATGTTTAAACATATTTTTTTTAAATAAACTTTTGCATGTATGAGCTTGAATCCAAGGGGCAATATGTTTTGACTTACCCTTATAGGCTAACTTAAAAGAATACATTTTTTTTTATTATGAAACTCTCAAATATAGACAGAAATCAAAAGAATACTACTGGTTTCAACAACCATACTTTTTACCAATCATCTTTCTTTCCATCTCTTTTTTAATATGGCATATTTTAAAGTAAATTCTAGGTATCTGGATATTTTTCTAGAAAATATTTCCTTTTACATCTGTAACTAATAGATACTCAAAGTCTGTTCATTCTCACCAGTGACCTAAGCATTATAATTATGCCACTTCCTCTAGAACATTGTTACAACCCTTTAAGAATCATTGGTTGGATGACTGATTTGTTTATATCACAGCCTCACTGGAGAAAGGGGACAAGTATTCTTGTTTCCTCTAAGGGAATGCCACCATTGCACTTACAGCAGGGCAGAGGCGGTGGTGGGACAGAAGACTTAAAGTTTAGAATCTGACAAATTTTATTCTTATCTGTGTGTTTCTGGATTTCTTTTCTATTCTGAATGATGATGTGTTTTTTTTTTTCTGAATACAGCATAGCTTTTATTGCTTTGTTAGAAAGGAAACAGCAGGAAGTTGGCTGTCTCTTCCCACTTCCATATGTCAATGGAAGGGTGGAATACAAATATGAACATGAAAACTTGATGCAGCAAACTATCTACTCACTCTCCAGTAACTTCCCTTTTCAGGAATCTTGTACTTAAATCAACAAAGTGAACTCCACTCTGAGATTGTTGAGCTCGGTGGATATGTAGATATCCTGGTTTGACCGGAATCTTTACTGTTTTTACAGCCTGAAATTGCATTTTCTTTCTTGATGGTTTTGCCAACCCGCAAGTCTATCTAATTAAGGAAATGAGAAATCCATTCTCCATCAAGAGGGTGGAGGAAGAATGTTCCTCCCTTCAAAGAAACCACTTTGATCTCAGCCATACCTCCCTTTGTTTCCAGTCCATATAAAACTCCACCTCAGCATTCTTCTCCGGCCTTCATCTGGCATCTAAGTTGAAACTACTTCATCTTGCCCCACTAATCCCAAGTCACTTATCTGGTCTCTGCTGTTCCCTCCCTTCTCACCCTCAGAGTCCAACTCCTCCAATGACTCTGGCCATATGCAATCTGTTCAGAGTTTATTAATAAGAATTTTCTTAAGTATTTTGCATTATAGATTTCATAGCTCTTTTTTTTCTAGGCATACTTATGCTCATATGTTTCTGGAAGATGTGGCTTTAAAACCAAAATCATTATATTAGAATTAAACGGTGACTAGAAGCAAGTGTCTTACATGCCTGCTCAGGTATCTTGGAGCATTTTTGTGTGAAAATGCATGTGTGATGAATTTGATTTAAGGGTGTGAGCATAAATGTTGGAAAAAGAATACATTTGCATTAAAAATACATGAGAACTGTTTTGGTGAATCTTTTAGATTAAAATTTTATTTGAAGAATATTTAATTGAGGGCTGAGCTCCGGTGGCGTAGTGGTTGTGCGCGGGACTGCGGCCCACTGGGGCGGAGGTTCAATTCCAGCAGTGGGGCTGGGCCTCCTACTCCCACCACCGGAGAGCGGTGATGCCCAAAAAACAAAACAAAACAAAACAAAAAAAGAATATTTAATTGTAATATATAACACCAACAAAGAAATTCACCCAAAACAATACATAGCTTGGCAAATTATTAGATGAACACCTAACTGCCATTCAGTACAAAGAAATAGACCTTGGCCAGCTCCTTCGAAAGCTTCCATGTCCTACCTAACCCTCTGCTTCTCTTAGAAGGCTTGCAATTGTGTTGCTGTCTTTATGGTAACCCTTCATTAATATTTGTTGAAAGTTTTGTCTCCTATGTGTAACACTTTAGTTTTCTTTGAAAAAGTACATTCATTGTTAAAAGTCTCCTTAAATCTACGTTTCCATTTAATTTCTCTTTTCTTTCCTCCTGCAGTGTATTTGTCGAGTAGAGCAGATTGTTTGTTCTTTGAGAGTTGCCCACGTTCTGAGTTTTGCTGTACATTGCAGTTTTCTATTTAGAGTAAAATGAGATACATGTTAGTCATTATTCGTTAACACAATTTATATTATCTACAGAGACACTGTATGTGTCAGTGAAGGCAGTTTTATCTCATTCAGATAGGCACACAGTGCTGATTTGAAAGTTCTACAAAAACTGTCTCTTGCTTTTTTTAAATTTTACTTTTTGTCAAAACCTCACAGATAGTCTTTAAGCAGAAAAAGTGAGGTACATTTTGTTCTTTTAATAAAACATATTCCTCCCATCTTTCACTTTCATTTATTTTCAGCTCATTTAAAAATTAAATTCTAAATGTGCTCCCTAATTTTAGGAAGGACTTTTATGTATTTAAAGAGTCATGATGGGGGCTGAGCCCCGGTGGCCTAAGTGGTTGAGTGCGGGACTGCGGCCAGCGGGCTTGGCGGTTCAAATCCAGTGGCGGCTTTCAGGAGCAACGCTGGGTAGCTCCCACGACCACCAGAGGGCAGTGATGCCCCCCAAAAAAACAAAACAAAAAAGAGTCTTGATGGAGTAGTGGTTATGCAGCGATTATACTAACCTTAAGGTTAGCAGCCTGAAACCCCCAATTGCTCCTTGGGAGAAAGACGAGGCTTCCTACTTCTATAAAGAGTGACAGTCATGAAAAACCCACAGATGCAGTTTTACCCTGTTGCTGTGAATTGAAATGAATGCGATGCCAATGAGTTTGGATTTGGTTATTTATTTATTTAAGATGGACTTTAAAGCAATACTTAAGGCAAAGCCTTAATCAGAATATTTGGGGAATCAAGTCTGTTTGATTCATTATGGACAACTGTGGCTCTGAATTTTTAAAACAAAGGAGATTGAAATTGATGTGTAACAATACGTGAGTCTAAACAATGAAAACAGTGAAATTTACAATTGTTATTGTTTTTAATGGAAGAAATATGAAGCTGAAAACTACCAGGATTTGGTTAATTGAAACTTCTAGTTTTATTGGTGTTAGGTAATTAATAACAAGCTATGCACAACACCAATACCTAATTTATTTCTCATGCTGTGACAGGTACACAAATTTCCATGTATTTAATTTTCCCAGCAGCCTTGTGATTAAACATATATCCATTATCATACTACACAGAAAAATAAAGTTCAGAGAGGTTTGTCAGTTGCTAATGATAAACATAAGTTGGGATAGAGTTGCAATTTGAGTCTAGCTTATCCAGAGTCACCACTATACTGAATTATCTGCTAAATATAGTCTACTATAGCTATGATAATTAAATGTATTTTACTTATACTTGTATGCATACCTAATTAATTTTGGAGTATATATCAATTGTTTCCTAACAGTCTTTATTTTTAAACTCCAACAGTGACTTACTTAAAAATCCCTTGGGTATTGCTACCAAATTTGGTTAGTTATTTGCGTAGTTTCTCTGACTTCTAGTGCCTGGTTCAAAAATGTCAATGACCAATCCAGTCTGGTGTCATTTTAATTTATCTTTAAATGGAAATCTCAGGAATATAATCATAGTATCCACGTTAGAACACTAGGAAAGAAATACTAAACTCTTTATATGTACCAAGAAGATGTATAGCTTGGAGAAAGGGGAAGATTTCCTTGGAGTTAAAAGTGAAAATACACATCAGAATCATTTATTATATTTGAATGATCGTGGTCAGTCAGAAATACCTTTACTTTTGATTTGAGCCTTTTGTTTCTTTGTTTGATCATCAATGATAAGCAAAACTATTATCTGATAAATGTCTCTTTTATTAGCTTAAGTTTTCTAAACTATTGTACATGAGCATCCCGAATTTATCTTTGATTCAGAATCCTAAACCCTAAGGATGGCTATGGGCAGAAAATCCAATGATGTATTATGAGCTTGTAGCTTCCAGTTAGCTGATAATGAACCCATTAATTAATTAAATCAAAGTACACTAAACAGCAATGGTCTTCAAATCGTTGTGCTTAGTGAAAGTAAGAAAATGAATAAAAAAGAAAATGAATAAGGAATATGGATTGAGAGTGGAGTTGAAAGAAGTAAGGGATTTGAGAGAATTTTATGTCGGGGAGCAGGTGTCAGAGGAGAAAGTGGCTATGTAAGTGTGGGGGAGGTGGACTCTGAGGAATTTGTTACCCTGATGATGGTGGTATAATTGCCATTTCAAAAATTATTTGGCCAGGGTAGGCAAACTGAAATGAAACTGCCATTTCTGGAAATGGAGGATATCAAGAAGCTTGTTTTAAAAGCAAAGAGAAAGTCTGAGTTTTCCTACAGAACTGCTTTCTTCCTGCTGTTCACATGCATGTTCCCTCTCTGGGTTAGAGCTCTCGAAAGATGTCTAGTGTAACACAGCACCATCTCCCAGCAGGCACTTGTGCAAAAGGCAGAAGCTCAGGTTTCTTTTGCACACCTTTTTCAAAGACAGAAGTCTAGTTCGTTTCATAAAAATCCTGCCCTTACCATATCATAGAGGATAGATGTAATTAATGACATTCAAAATACATAGCAATTGTCAGCACAGTGGGTAATTCTCTGGGGTTCCTAACTTCGTGGTTCCTACTCAACATGAGAACACCTAATAATGTAGTAGGTTATGCATTGGACTGCTAACCACAAAGTCAGCAGTTCCGAACCATCCATCTTTCTGTGGAACCAAGAGGAGGCTGTCTACTGCAGTCTCAGAAGCCCATGGGGCACTCTTCTCAGTCCTGTAGGTCCTCCATTGGTTATGAGCTGGACTCAACTGGTGACAGTGCATTTAGTTTTTTTGGTATGAACCAGTACAGCATCCATAGAAAATTACTTGAGACCTTAAATTGTTTTTAAGTTATTTCATATACGTTTATAGGCATGTGCTTCATGAGGAGCATAATTTTAATATTTCAGAGGAGGCAGAAGTAGTCTGTAACCACAGAATACTTGAAACATTAAGGACATAACATTTCTTATAAAAATAGCAACATTTTTCATTGGGAAATTAAGTGGAGGTCTGCATTTCAGATAATCAATTTCATTTTCAACTACTTATCAAATCCCCAAGAGCCTGCCTAACTCCCATCTTGATTTCTTTTCTTCCTTTCATGGATAGGTCTTCTTCTTCTCCCAACTTAATACCTGTCACTCCTCTAATCTAGTGCTTCACCTTCTCTCCCACGCCCTGGCCACCAACAAAAAAACATTATGCTGAGAGAAATTAGCCAATAATAAAAAGACGAATATCGCATGAGACCATTGTTCTAAAAGGAAAAAAGTAAAGTTTTTCATTGTAAAAATAATGTTGTGGGTTTGCTATAAAACTAAAAATCTTCCCAAAGATGTTTAAGAGGCTTTATTTGTAGAAAGACAAAATCTACAGTTAATTATATGGTGCTACATAATGTGGCCCATTATAATGTGTAGAAGTAGTATAAAAACATCATGTGAAAATTAACATTCCTTCTTAAAAGATGTTCTCCTTTTGTCATTCATGATAGAATTTACTTGTTTAAAAAGCAAGTCCTAGTTGCCTTGTTCAGCTATAAAATAAAAGTTTTCCTTTAAAGAACAAAACGCTTTCTTCCCACACTTTTGGGGGTAAAAGTGCAAATCCAAGTTTTAGCCACATTGATTTTGGGGGCGGGCGTGATATTTGGGTGCTCTGTGGTTTCTGATGACTGCTGGCAATCCTGGGCCCCTTTGCCTACAGATGATCGTGGCATGGCATTGGCTTCTTCCTGTATGCATCCCTCTTGCTCTTTTAATTAAGTATCACTTATGAATCACCCTGACATCACCTCCTCAACAAAAGAAAGTTTCCATTTCCAAATTGTGTTCTAACTGCAGGTACAGTGATTAGGACTTCACTACAACCCCATCTGTAAGAATAGATTATAGTTTGTGCCTGTGTGTTTCTTCTTGATGACAGGACCTTTATTTAACATATCCTTTTATGAGACATAGACTTTTCTTGAATTGCATTGCATGTAATTGAATACTATAGAAGGGCTTGAATTGTTTCTTTTTTGGCTGTGAAGAGCAGCAAAATAGTTATCAAACTGCCAAAATGTCACTGATAGATACTAATTGCAGTGGAAAGGATAAACAAAGGGGTTAATTTGTTTTTGCTTACTCTGGTTGTCATGTTTCCTTAATGATTCTCAAAACTGTATTGCTGTGTAGAATATTTGCTGTATTTCTAAAAGCAAGTTGAGTAAGAGATCGAGATGTAAAGATGATCAGACCTTAATGTGCAGTAAATTTTGCTGCATGCGTTAGTGTTAAACCATCCATACCATTTCAACAATGATGAATTTTTTCTGAAGGCGAAGTATGTGTCTTTCGAGTAGCTTTCTAGTTCTCTATCTAGTTCGGCTCGTCTTGAAATGAAAAGTAAAGAATATAGATGGTTGCCAAGTAATTTATATGCTAAAGCTTTTGTCTTATTTTAAAAAACAGAACTCAGCAATAGAATGACCTTCCAAAATGCTGTCTTCATATTCATACCCCTTTCCCTTCCTTTTGAGAACTTGCTTTTCTGTTTTTTATTCTCACTACCGTAGTTTTCCCAAAGATTCTTGGATAAAGGATCCCTTAGTCACCTAGACTATAATTGAGTCACGTGCTTGGGAAAGCGGTTTTACAAAAGATATTTTGGAAATGGATTTATTAATAGAAGTTGTCACTTAAGCTCCTAATTGTATTACCTTAAATTTGCAAATCCAAATTTTAGGCATTTTCCATAACCCTGTGAAGGTGAGGAGGCCTTTGCGCTTTTTACAGCCAGCTGATGGGCAAGTCCTTTGTTCTTGAGGGTCTCCTGCTGCTATGGTAACTGAGGACTTTAAAATGTTTATTTATTTTTCCACATATGGTAAATTGAGGTGTTATTTTATCTCCAGTGTGTTTGTTAGGGAGCACAGATTCTTTTTCAGAGTGTGTATAAAAACAGTTGATTAACATAATCACCAACAATTAATAAAGCAGTGCAGGGGTGTTCACAGATGTGTCTATTCCTTTGCGCATTCAAGATTAGATTCCTGTTTTTTGTGCCGCACGTGCTTTCTGGGAAATGTGGACTATGGACTCTTCCCAGAGGAAAACTCCAAGCAAAACCTCTGGTGCAGGAAGAAGGGAGGAACCTGAGGTCGTGATGCCCTAGGTTGTGGCACATACATGTAGCTCCCTCCATACAGCGCTCTCTTTACCCGAGGGACAGGCTTCGGTTGCACATGGAATCATTTTGCACTACTCAGAAGAATATTAACTACTTTTACTGTAAAATTAAAAAATTATGTAACTTGGAGAAATTTTTTCCCAAGTCCATTCTCTGAAGTAGTGTCGCCCTTAATAATAATCTGGGCAGCAGTAAAATGATTATAAATTTTTGATCAGTATAGTTCCTATATATCTGAGTATTGGGGTATTATTATTAGTAGTAGTAGTGTTGTTGGGTTCATCATAGCTCATAATGATCTATATGACAGAGTAGTGCTTCCTCAGTAGGGTTTCCAAGACTGTAATCATCACAGGAGGAGTTTCTCCTGAGGGGCTGCTGGTGGGTTTGAGCATGAAACCAGTGTGCCACCTAGTTTAATACATCTTACGGAGCCCGCGTGGCACAATGGCTAAGTGCTTGGCTGTTAACCGAAAAGGTCAGTAGTTCTAACTCACCGACTGCTCCACGGGGGAGCTATCTGATGACATGCTCCTATAAATATTCTAGCGTGGGAAACATTATGGGGAAGTTCTGCTCTGTCCTGTAGAATCACTGTGAGTTGAAATTGATTCCACATCAGATAACAATAGCAAAACCATTTATTATTCCTGAATGACTTCATTGTTAGGATAAATACAATAAAAAGGGATAGTATATACAGATTCTATAGGAATGAGATAGAGCCTTTGTTTAAAAAAACACACTTTGAGTTATTCTTTTTGTAATCAATTATTGAAATGAACTTCAAGCATGGTGGTGGGATCATCGGATTAAAGAGAACTCTGTGGCTATAAATAGGTCTGACACTGAGATTTGTTTGGGGTCCTGTGGGTTTATGTTGCTGCTCATTTAAAAAATATTTTTATTTAAAATAGTGAATTATATCAGAAATGAACCTATTAATTTTCCCTTTCCATGCAGGAGGCTTGGCATTTCCATAGAAGTCTTTTTTTTCCCTTTTAGTCATTTTATTGGGAGCTCGTACATCGCTTTTCACAATACATAGTTACATATACTGTGCCTGCTTCCGTTAGCATTTTCCAAATAGCCGCTTTTCCACTCGGGCCTTTGATATCAGCTTCTCATCCTTCTCCCTCTGTCCTTGTTCCCCCCTCCCCCAAGTCCTCATTATTTTATAGATTATTATTTTATCATATCTCACTGCCCGACATCGCCCCTCACCCACTCCTCCCAATGTCCGTCCTCCAGATAGGAGGCCATCTGTAGATCCCCGCAGTTGGCTCCCTCTCTCTACCTCCACGCATCTGGTAACTCCACTGTCACCACTGGCCCGAGGGACTCATCCACCCAGGGTTCCCTGTATTTCCAATTCCCATCTTTATCAATGAACCTCCTCCAGTCTAGCTGGATTTATAAGGTAGAATTGGGACCATGGTAGTTGGGGGAAGTAACCATTCAGGAACTAGAGGAAAGTTGTATGTTTCATTGCTACCTCACTGCACCTTAACTGGCCCATCTCCTCCCTGTGACTCCTATGTAAAGGGGTGTCCAATTGCCCACAGGTGGGTCCCCACCCTGCTCTTCCCCTCATTCTTATTGAGGTGATTCTTGTTCTTTGATGTTTGATATCTGCTCCCTTTGACCCCTTGTGATCACACAGGTTGGTGTGCTTCTTCCATGTGGGCTTTGCTGCTTCAGCGCTAGATGGCCACTTGTTCACCTTCAAGTCTTAAGATCCCGGCTACTTTATTGTGTGGTGACTGGACACCATAAGTTTCCTCCTCTCTGTCTGCCTCTGCACCCTTTTGTCCTCAGTAATCATGTCCGGAGGGTGTGCACATAATCATGTGATTTTTGGTTTTTGATGCCTGATACTTGGTTCTTTCCACATCTTATGGTTGCACAGGCTGTTGTGTTTCTTCTATGGTGGGCTTTGTTGCTCCGATTGGGAATCCTCAAGCCTTTAAGACCTCAGATGCTATATCTTTTTTTTTTTTTTTTGGGGGGGGCCCTCACTGCCCTCTGGTGATGGGAGTAGGAGGTCCAGCCTTACTGCTGGATTTGAACCTCCAACCCAGTGGGCCGCAGTCCCGTGCACAACCACTGCGCCACCAGGGCTCAGCCCCAGATGCTATATCTTTTGATAGCCAGGTACCATTAACTTTCATCCCTCTTGCTCATGTCCCCACATGTGCTCAGTGATCATCTCAGGAAAGTGCGTACACAGTGATATGGTTTTTTTCTGTTTGAAACCGAGACCTGATCCATAGAAGTCTACCCAAAATTATCATTGGAAAAAAGAGCATATTTTATGATGGCTGGTGTATGGCGCTCGGAGCCCTGGTAGCATTGTTCAGTAAGCACTAGATTTCTAACTGCAAGGTCTGTTATTCAAATCCACCAGACACTCCTATTAAGATAAGATATCAGCTCTCATTAATATTTACAGTTTGGGAGAGTTTAGTTGGGTCATTAGGAGCAGGAATTGACTTGGCTGAAATAGGTTTGGATTGCATTTGAAGAGCCCTGGTGGCGTAGGGCATTATGAATTGGGCTCTTCACCATAAGATCAGTACCACCACTCAGTTCATAGGAGAGATATGAGGGATTCTGCTCCCTTAAAAGTGCACAGCCTTGGAAACTCACAGGGGCTGCTTCACGTCTTAACAGGGCTGTAATGAGTCAGAATTGCCTGGCGGGCAGAGGTATGTGCTCCCAGTTCTGTGGAAGTGTGTGGGAAGCCATGCTCACGGCTCATGGGCTTAGTTTTACTACTATACCCAAGCCTCATCGAGTCACATGATGGCGTGATGGGAGCAGTTTTGATGCCTGCACTGGGGAGTAATCAGAGTAGAAGTAGTGATTGCAAGCAGAGTAATAACCAATGTGCTTTATGCATTCTAAGCAATTTAACTCCCAACTGCCCCAGAAGCATGATGGTTTTTCACATTTTCCAGATGAGGAAACTGAGGCACAAGACAATGCAGTGTCGTCCATTACTTTGAAGTCAAGGCAGGTTGTTTGACGCAAGGGCTCTTGCTCAATCTTGCCTCTTGCCTCTATGGAGAAAAATAAACATAGTAGAGGAATTCAAATATAAATGTTTTTTTTTTTACCACTGTTTATAGTTACATTTCATTTTGGAATTATTTTAGTAATTGGAAAAATAGGCATCTCTGAAAATCAATGATACGGTTGAGTCAGGCAAGTCTCAATTATGTAAATCTATCATTTCCAATATTCCAGGGAAGATGAAATGCCTTATAAGTATACCATTTCAAAAATCATTTTATCTGTTCTTGTTTAGCTCTTCTGTGTCCCCCTTAGAAGATGGATCATATATTGTGTAGTTCTGGGAAGCACCATTACTTCTACACTATTGTTTGAAATATGTTGCAGCCTCTCACATGGGAAACACATGGTTCAGTTTTTATGCCCATCTTATGCCTCTGTGTAAATTTCTTCACATCTGGAGGAAATATGGAGTTCAATGGGCAAGAATAACTAATCATCCTGCCAAATCTAGACAATCTTTGGTTGCATCCCTGCCAAGGTGCTTCAAAATTAGCCCTAATCTCTTCACACACAAAAGAGTAAAAAGGCTAACAAATCAAACTGACAAGTGTGTCTTCTTCAAATGCTATTTCATTGGTCATTTCTCCTCACTTTTTTGTGCTGTGGGTCTATCTATTAAGTATCTCTTGATGAGTTTGCTAGTGTGTGCATTCCCCGCCCCCCCCCCCGGGGGGGGGCAGCTAATGCAGCCATATGCTCCTCTGCCATCTTGTAATCAGTGTGGTTTCAGGAAGGGCTCGGATTCCATGATTTAATTCTCTTTGCATTATAGAAATAATTCTTTGGGGATTAAGTGAATTTTGCTCTTCCTTTGGGGCTGAAGCAAGGTTATTCGAGGTCCACCATCATGTATAATGCATCAGCTGCCTTAATGGTATGGTAAAGATTGCAAGTAGTCTTAACTCTGTAGCCTAAAGACAATTGGCCCATTACCAGCTTATGCAGGTCAGGTATCTTAGTCCTGGGAGTTGGACGGAATGAAAAGTGGCAGCTGTTGTCAGCATGAGTTCTATCTTTATGCTTTCTTTGTAATTTATTTGAACAGAAAGTCTTCTTTATTTTATTCCTCATTAAGGATATTTTTCTTCAATGAAATATCTAAAGGGTTATTTAATCGGTTAAAATTCAAGATGTTATCCATAAACTTAAAAGATATGGCACATGGCCATAAATTAAAGTTAAAATCAAAGTAGCACTAATGAATGACATTTCTATGTGTGGAACTAATTAACTCTTGCATAATAGGAGTAGAATATTTTTCTCTTTTAATCTAATAATAGGAGAACTCTTTTAATTATATAATGTCTTACAAAAATTTAATCTTGCTAACCTTTTTTTTTTTCAACAAAAAAATCAGAACTAGTAACGTAACTGATTGAACTGGAAGCTGTGAAAGTGTTGTTTTGAACAACTAGTAACTGGTTTTCATCAAAAAATAAAACAACCAAATTCTCTCCCCCCTTTTGTCAAGATGAGCCTATTACTCCTTAATCTTACTTGACAGTGAATAAGTGATCATAATAAAAATAAGAGTCAATAATAAAAACCAAAGAATGAGTATTTTTCTGTATACTAATTCTGTATTACTATGTCTCCTATTTGATTCTTTATATAACTTCACTTTTATTTTGCTGATCCTTCTCAGAGTTGTCTTTCTTTATGAAACATTTCCAATATATCAGCTTTATTTTCTTTACTAATACATTCTAGTAATTTTTGCTTGAACCTTTATCATTTCCTTCTAATATTTTTGTTTGAGTTAGAATGTTGGTTTGTTAATTACCCAGGTTTCTTCTCTTCTGAAAATTATAACATTTGGACTTTTGTATAACTCATAAACTTTGTTGTTAGGTGCCAGTGAGTCATTTCCGACTCACAGTGACAACGAACAAAGCACTGCCCCATCCCGCGCCAGCTTCACAATTCTTCTTATGATCAAGCCCTAGATTTCAGCCACTGTATCAATCCATCTTGTTAAGGGCCTTACATTTTTCACTGCCCTCTAATTTCAAAGCATGATGTCCTTTTCCAGTGACTGGTCCCTCCTGATAACACGTACGTAAGTAAAAATCTCACCACCCTTACCTCTCAGGAGCATCCTGCCTGTACTTCTTCCAACACGGATGTGTCTGTTCTTTCGACAGCCTTTCCATTTTCTTCACCAACACCATGATTCAAGTGAATTGATTTTTCTTCAGTCGTCTTTATTCGGTGCCCAACTCTCACATGCTTCTGAGACATTTGAAAATACCAAGGTTTGGTTCAGGGCGCTGCCACTAAAACACAAGGGAGCATCCTTATGGTATTCTCTGCATTTAGGCAAGATCTGTTTGATGTCAGCAATGATGTTCTATGCCCTCTTCTGAATCCATCTTGAACTTTGGAAGCTCCCTGTCATGTACCACTGCATCTGTTGTTGATCTTCAGAAAAACTTTATTTTCCCGTAATATCAGTGATATTTTCTATAATTTGTACATTGTTTATATATTTAAAAATATTTAACTATTGAAAATCTAACATTTAAAACATAAAAGTACCATTATTATTGATTTTAATCAAATGGTTTTTTTATGGTTAATAAATGCATTGTATGTTATAGTGATTCTTTGGAAGTTAGCCTGGGGTTAAATTTTTTTTTTGTAACCTTTGATTTTTAAAAATGTCTATACTATCATGGACTCATAAAGGACTTTAGAATTCATTACTCCAACCTCCTCTTCCTTTCTCAGGTACACAGATAATAGAAATGGCAAACGATCAACCTGTAGGTCTGTGGAAAAACTTGCAAAGAAAATAGACTTCAGTGTTTCATGTTTAGAGTCACTTTTTACTAAGTAAACCCTTAAATGATCATTTGTCTCCTTGAAGGACATTGCCTGAGAAGTTTCCCCTTAGTTACTCAGTCTTTACATATACCTTGTAAAGATCCCTGGGCTAACCTGGAATCACTTATGGAGGGATACAGATGACCACTGACTGCTGGTAGTAGATTCTAGAATCCATATTGTTCAGACTCGGAGCACAGTAGAAAGTAGAGGTCCTAAGTTGGAATCTTATGCTGGTAGCTGCATGTTTTCTCTTTTTCCTTCTTTAAAAAAATGGAGCAGGTGGGGAGATGATCCAAATCCCAGGAAAATTCATGGCAGGAGTGACAGAAACAATTTCTTTTTTCTTTACCTAACATTCTTATAGTTACATTTTCTTTAAAGCAAAATATCAATCAATAATAAAACAAAAACAGTATTCCTTCCCCCAAAAAACCCATTCTTTGAATTTAGAAATGTTCACATATGCTTTTTTCTATGTAGCTGTCTTTTTTGCCTATTTCTTCCTATTAATCTGAAATTAGTAGCTATAGAATAAAGTTATCAGTAATATGGTCTTAGGGAAACAAATTTATCGTGTACAGAAGCATGCTTAAACTTCTGTTTATAAAAAGATACAGTGATGTAGTAGTGGTTTCCTGGAGAGAGTTATAATTTCATGAGTTTGTAATTATGTAGTCACAGAATATGGTCCACATTGATTTTTATCTTCCCAATTTAGAACTGCATTGCAGAGAACCCGATAAATACCCTCTTTGCATTACAGTAGTATGTTACTGAGGAGTCTTTTGTGGGAGCCTAAAATTTTTTTAGTAATCTGATAAGGCATTTGTTTTATAATGGGCTTATAATGATTACCTGACATCTGAAAAAAAAATCTCAGGCTGTTCTCTGGACAAAAATAATCATTTCGCCTAGCTCTTTTAGGCTTAATAATAGAACTGAAGGTCACCTTTTATATTATTTGAGTTAAAAAAAAAGGTTTTGAAAATGAAGCTGTATGTAGCTAGATTGACCAGTTACAAGTAATTAAGACATTGTTTTTGTCTATTGCCAACAATTTCATTCCGACTCATGAAAACCCCATGGCAATCAGGGTATAACTATATCCGTAGGGTTTTAGTAGCTTGTTTTTTGAAAGTGGATCAACACCTCTCAATGGGCTTGAGTTACTGACCTTTCAGTTAGCTGCAAAGTGTACTCACTGTTTCTCTACCCAGGAGAAACTATAGTTAAGATAGAGGTTAGTCATATTACACTAAAGATGCTGTGGTAGAGCCACAGTAAGCCAAGCTTCCACCAGTAAGCCAAGCTTCTCAGTGGAAAAATCCCTGCATTACGAATATCTATGTTACAAGAGAAAAGAGGTTTTGACTTTATGACAGCTAATGCAGAAACACCTAGAGCATGTTCCGGAGATACCTGAGCTGACCTAGAAGAGAGAGACTCCGAACCTGCCCGACTTGGAAATCATTTGCAAATGTCATTTCTCACCATTGGAAGGGAGGGATGAGAAAAGAAATGGCAGGCTCCTTATGTCAATGCCAAACCAAAGGAAAATGAGGACCAGACGAAAAGTGACTTTTGTCTGGCAGAGCAAACTCCAGCTCTGTAGCCACAAGACCCAATAAACATACAAACACAACCTGTGTATCATCAGTAGGCAACACACTCTAGGGCGGAGTCTATACCGGGGAGGAACCTAGACTGCTGCAAAGTTTAAAAACAGATTTCAGTTTCTGCAAAGAGGCCAGAGCAGAGGTTCTCGAGCAGATTATATCATCCGAGCAGCTAGTCTTTGCCTCTAACCATTCTCAGGTAATTGAAATGGAATGGAGGTTTGTGCTATGTTTCCTGCATAAGACTGATGTACCTCCAGGGTGGGTGGACAGATATTTTTGACATGAGAACCAGTGTGCAGTGAAGACCGTAAAAGCTGTGCAGATGATTTATAAGGGTGAAGTCTCTGCATTGGACACTTTCAGGGTGACTATGTCATTCTAATTTACACACTTTTGTTTAGAATTTAGCTTGGATTAAATGACATGAAAGTGATTACCTCAGTCTGCCTGGGATTAGAAAGTTCCACAGGTAAACTGAGAGAGAGTTAATCACTTTTACATCACTTAATCCAAGCCATAGATAAATCCTAGGTGGTATGCATTGACCAACAACTAAAAGTACCTCTGTATTTTCTGACTACTTGTACATGGAACATTCTTTCATATTCTTATCTCACTGCTTCCATTTGGTTTCTGATAAAGCCAATTAGTTTGAAAGAACAAAAAAAGTAGTGGACCAGAGCCACTGTTGTGTTCACCTTTTCTCCTGCAGGAAGATTTGGTCCAGGAATGTGTTTAGGAATTCAGTGGACTGTATTGTTCAGAGGTGTAAATATGTCTTAAATGAGGGCACCGGAATCACCTGGAGGGTGAATTAAAACACGATTTACCATATCCTCACAGCCTCTGATGGAGTAAGTCTAGTATGAGGCCTGATCATTTGCATTCTGTCCAACCAATGCTGGCCTAGAAGCCATACTGAGATCCACTGCTATAAAGGAAGGAGTCCTGGTGGCTCTGTCAGGTAAGTGTCAGACTGCTTACCTCCAGGTCTGTGGTGTAATACCACTACCTGCTCTGTGGTAGAAAGAAGAGGCTCTCTATTTCTTTAAAGATTTACAGCCTCTTAAACATTATATTGTGTCACTAGTCGACAGTATATCATCTGAAATGCTTCTACAAGCTGGTGAAACACTGGAAGAACTCCATTTACCTATGCCAAGAAATCTGAAAGAGGTCCATTTCTGTATCTATTCCAAAACAAATGACCCAACAGAATGTGGAAGTCATCAAAAAATATCATTTTTATCACATACAAGTAAAGTTTTGCCAAAGATCATTCAACAATAATTGCAGCCGTGTATCAACAGGGAGCTGCCAGAAATGTAAACCTGATTCAGAAGAGGAAGGGAGTAGGAGGGCCAACATTGCTGACATCAGATGGATCTTGGCTGAAAGCAGAAAATGCCAGAAAGACGTTTACTAATGTTTCATTGACTATGCAAAGATATTTAATTGTGTAGATCACAACCAATCTTGGATAACATTCAGATTGATGAGAATTCCAGGACACTTCATTGAACTCATGTGGAACATGTACAAGGGTGCAGAGACAATTGTTCACATAGGCTAAGAGAATACTGCATGCTTTAAAATCAGGACCATGTGAAGAAGAATGAGACATCAGGAATGGAGGAAGGGTTATCAACAACCTGTGCTGTCGGATGACACAAACTTGCTTGCTAAAAGTGAGGACTTCAAGCAGTTGTTGCTTATAATTGAAGACTGCAGTTTACAGGATGGATTACAACTCAATGTAAAGAGAAAAAAATGAGGAGCTATGCTAGGGGCTCAAGTAGATAGAAAATATTTTGAAAAAGAGGATGATAACTGAGATAGTTAATGTTTATTGTGCCAAGTTGGCTGATAAACATGTGTGGGGTTAATTGAAGGGTGGAGAGATAAATGGCTCTGTGAGCCTCGCCTTTCTCGTTCTTGGATCTCTTGGTTTCTGATGGTCAGACCAGGGTGCAGCAGCTTAGTTAGTCAGTTCCCAGCTTGCAAAACTCACTTCCTGCAAGACACCCCAGAGGAGCAGCTACATGTACCTTCCCCAATACAGCCTAGGTGCTGGAACAGCTGTGTGGAAACTCCTGCCAGAATTGAGATGCTTACACGCTCACTGACTCAGCTTTCCTCCTGCAGTCGATGTCATTGCGTATGTTTTGAGAGAAGGAGGAGGACTTTGTGGATTGGTATCGGACATATGGGTTATTGCTGAACTTCTGGGCCTGGACAGCACTGGGTTGGGATGTTTTCTTGATGCACATTAATCTTTATATAACACTCTCTCTTATACATATGAGTTTCTATGAATTTGTTTCTCTAATGTACCCAGATCAGCACAGCAACATATTTACAGATGTGTTTGACAAAATGGATATATTTGTGAATTGCAGAAAGAGCCCCCAATAAAATAAAAGAAAAAGAAAACACACAGAAACACAAACAGCAAAACTACACTAACAAGCTCACATATATAAATAATGACATGGAATGCCATTGCATTAAATGCACCACTCGAG